>JAJIBD010024433.1:0-27643 GCA_021461705.1 Cryptotis parvus
GCGCTCGGCCTGCGCCGGGCCTAGCTGACCATGGAACCCCCGAGGAGAACAGATGGGTTTTGGGAGGCCCGCCGCCTCTGAGGGGTCCCGGAAGCAGCCGGATGAGACCTTCGCCCACCACACTAGCCATCATTTTTTGCTGTCGGACGCTGCGAAACTGGCCTCAGACCAGATCAACAGAGCAAAGCCAGTTCGAGCCCAGTTCTGCGGCCGCTTGTGGCTGCGCAGTCCACTAAAATAGTGAAACAGTAATGTCTTTTAATGCATTGCAGTCAACGAAGAGCAGGAAAGTTTGTTGGGAAGGAGATATAAAGAGGAAAGAAATGACATACAGAACTCCGCCAAGTGGTTGAGGTGCGGGAGCGGGAGGGGAGGTGGGGTCGTTGGTGTTGGGAGATGGGTTTGGGCGGAGGGTGCGTGTTGGAACACTGTAGAACCAAAGCTCTACATAGCATCTTTCAATAAAAAAAAGGTGGAATCTTCCACAAACATGTGGGAATCAGTGGTTGGGTAGGACAGAGAAGAGAACAGTGTGCTAATATTTGTCAAAAAATGATAATACCAGTCTAGAACTGAGCATTGAATATAGGAAAATAGATATACATGATGATCTCTGAATGTATGTATTGCAATCCACAATGTGTAAGAGAAGAGATAAAGAATTTGCCATAGAGGCGGCCTGTAGGGGAGGGAAGTGGGGACATTGGTGTTGGGAAATGGGCACTGGTGGAGGGATGGGGGGGCTGGAACACTGTATGGACGGAAACCCCAACATGAACATCTTTGTAATTGTATATCACATGCGGTGTAATAAAATATTTAAAAAAAAAAACACTTTATCATTTGAATCTTCAGAGAAGAAAAAACAATGAATTAAGGTCAAAAGACTCAAGAAAAAAGATGAAAGTTTCTTCTTGGTGAAAGGTAAGTACTAAGGAAAAAAAAACAGGTGCTAAAAGACCAACTTCACCTCCTTGACAATGTAGTCTGGAATTCCCACCATGTACCCCTACTAAACAATAGGATTCCCAGCTACAGGCCCCCTCAGTATACCCGTCCCATGATACAGTTTGGGACAGTAGAAAAGCCAGATTATAGTTTACAAATGTCATCACACTCCCCTCATTTTACTCTTAATTTTATTATGTTACAGACAGGATAGAAATGAATTTTATCCCTCCCCCCCGCCCCTTGCTGGAAGTCCTTGCTCTAGAAAAGGACTGACCTAAAAGTTCAATACTAGCTTTTATCCACAGTTCTTGCTTCTTGGAATGGCATCAGTGTCTCTTAGAAACCAGAGAATCTTAGATCCACACTCCAGTGGGCCCTATGTGATTGAAGTAAGTTCACGTTTAGGATGTCCCCTATTGTATGAGGGAGCTGAGGTAGCACGGAAGACTTCCATGCTGTCTCTCAAGCAAGTTCCTCCGGTGCATTTGAACTGGGTGGTCAGGAACACTGGAAAGCTATCATCAGTCAAGAGAACATTTCTTGCATTCTTTTAGTACAACACACAGTTGGACTGGCTCTCCCACAGAAACAGAGGCTATTCGGGAATGACTGGTGAGAGTTCTAGCCTGTTTTTTTTATTGAATGCTTCTCCCTGTTTCCTCATATAACCCTCTTCATGGTTTGCTTGTTTCATGGTTATTGTAGAAAACTGAGCCTCAAGTTTCTCTGGCTTTATGTGTCGTACATACTACCTGTCAAGTATTAGTACTAATCACTAAAAGACCTTCCTTGTTAATTGACATTTAACACCTTGAATATTACATATCTGAGAAAGTACACTTAAATATTTGAAATAATTGTGTATTTCTTAAAGCACTACATAGCCCCAGAATCATATTACCCCAGGGTTTCCCCATAATTTTTCCAAATACCTTCAATATTCCTCTTATTTGCTTCTGAATTTCCTTTTAACACCCAACAACTCCGCAATGCCCCCACCCCCATTTTAATGCTTCTGAAGAAATGACACATACCTCCTACATCCATCTCTTCTAGTTACAGATAATTCCAATCAGCAGAATTTTTTTCATCTACTAGAATAAAATGTATTGCCTATGAGTCTTTGTGATTACTTTTCGGTTATAGTTATGAATTCCATCTCATATTTCCCTTGGCTGATTGAGCTACTCCTTCTTGTTTTAGAAAAAATTGGGAAACAAAACACAGAAATATGATAGCTGGGTTCCAAAGGACATGAAGAAGCACGCGAAGAAACCCAAACTAAACTGCATTTCTCTAATTAACAATTCTGTTCAGTATATGGTCTGCCAAGAAACGCTGCTTCACTCTGATAATACGCAAGCAAAAACATCAGTCCCTGGGAAAGATCATGGATCAGGGTGTGGTAAAAATCCAGAACTCGTGCCCCTCCCTTCATGGGTCAAACATCTGGCAGATATCCGAAGGTAGAATATCTCCCCGGTCAGAATCCAGTGGGGGAGCTGGTCCTTCCCACAAAGGAGATTCGCCTCTCTGGCAGCTGGCAAGTTTCCTTTGTGCAATGGGTGTTCCTGGCACCCCATAAAAGTCCTCCCTCCCTCAGCACTCTTTTTCTTCCTCTCCACCCCCGCACTCCACACCCTGCTGCACACACCCTCCCACTCCAACCTCAATAAAGCCCCTCCTAACGACCCACACACACACACACACACACACACACACACACACACACACACACACACACACACACCCCTGCAACTTCCTCTGCAAACAGCCCGCAGAGCTAGGAGACTCACAACCCGGGCGTGGGTGCCTGGCTCTGCCCTGGCCCCTTCCTCTCGGGCACCTTCACACAGCCCTTAACTTCTGCTCTTTCTCACTGCCTCCTCCATTTTCTGTTCCGTTCCTTTCTTTTATTATCTTCCTTTCCCTCATTCCAGCCCACCCTGCTGGGCTCCCTGGGCCTGGGAATGCTGGCACGCTTAATCTTCTACACATTTGTAATCTGGAGCTGTCACCGGCAGGAAAGTCGTCAGCCAACATGTGCCTGCCTGTTCCTCTCCCACAGCGAGGCTGAGACGGAGGATGGGAAGGAGCTGGCAGTCAGGCCTATTTCTGGAAACTACAAAAACCTCTTGTTTTCCTTTCTTAAATTCCTGGAGGAACCAAGGCAGGCTCTAAGGTAGTCACCATCCGCCCCTCTCCCTCGCTTTTGCTGCCAGTTACCCCTCCCCTTTCTCTTTCTGGATGCCCTTTAGGATATGGGGGCGGTTTGTGCCTACTGCCCTTAATGGCAGTTACCCAGAGCCAGGAGACACTCGCTGGAGGAGGACAATGAAAGAGGGGTAACAGACCAATGCGCCTAACTGGAGCTTTAGGTAGTTTGAATATTTGCTTGACTCTCACTTCCTACTTACAGCCAGAGTGTTGAGTCAATGAAATGCGGGACCTGTCAGCTAATGGCGCTTCCATGCTTCACTGCACCTCGAAAAGTCACTGGAATCTAAAGGTGTTCTTCGTGGGCGAGTGAATTGGCACATTCATTACCTGAGTTACTTTCTCTTCCTTGGTGAGGCAGATGGTAGTTATTAAAGACAGTGGGGGTCGTTTAGTCCTTCCATACCAAGAACACATGAATTTTATTAATAGCTGTTGTTTATATGAACTAAATATCAAGCACAGCCTACCACACTACATTGGACTTTACACAAGTAAGGAAGATCACTGTTTCTGTTTACTGAAAATTTGTTATCAAAAAGAAGAAATGAAGATCATTCTTTTCTTTTCTTCTTCTTCTTTTTTTTTTTTTTTTTTTTTTTTTTTTGGGTCACACCCGTGACACTCAGGGGTTACTCCTGGCTCTGCACTCAGGAATTACTCCTGGCGGTGTTCGGCCGACCATATGGGATGCCAGGAATTGAACCCAGGCCGGCACAGGCCGGCCGCGATGCAGGGCAACGCCCTACCCGCTGGGCTATCGCTCTGGTCCCATGAAGATCATTTCTGATGAAACGAAGTGACGATCATTTTGATGAAACAGCTCCCATCACTTTCTTTTCATGTTAAAAGGAAGAAAAAATAAAGTATCAGTGAACTTTCTGAAGAATACAGTCCTAGCATGCAGGTTTGATTTTCAAGAACCTACTAACTGACATCGGTCCTCATCTGCCTTCCATTTCCCCCCACTCATAGACGTCTATATACTGAACCCACAGATTCTCAGATTATCTGTACTTCTCTAGTCAACCTTGACCCTAGGGGTTCTTTCTTTCAGTTCCATCCTCAGAAGTTCTGCCCATTTTATCACTGAAAAAAACATGTTCTGAAGTGAAGCTTCATGAGAGCAGGGCTACTATAACTGGGGGCAGAATCAACTTGCAAAGCTCATTGATAAGCAAAGCCCTTCCCGTACTTCCTCCCTGAAAGTGCCTACTATCCCCTCATGCTAAGGCGTAACCCCTTGACACATCTGATTCATCAAGTTTTTCTGTTGCCTTCGCTGCCCAACTATGTTAATGTCCTTTATGACTTTAGGATATGCTTTCTTTTAATTCATATGTACAAGCATCACGTTTCTTTGGATGACTGAGTTTCTCCATTCTAAGATGATGTTGCTATCACTGCATGTATCCAAAACACACAGAAAACAGTTCAGCCTGGCACAAGTAGAGACAAGCACCAGATTCTCCATAAACCAGTTAATTCCACCTCAGTTAGGAATGTTGTACAAAATCCATCTTCAGGGCTGTATAAGCATTCCATGTTTCATTAGTTTCTTCTCTCTTAGAGAACAATTATTCTCTCTCATTCCCTTATCGTTTAGCTACATTGATTGCTACATGTCTTATTTACTATCAAAATGTATTGCTATCAAGACTGTCAACAAATCTTGGAAACCAGTGATAATTTCTAGAAATCATTGTTTCCAATCATATGATTCAGATAATTTAAGTCTCATATAATTTCTAGAAATCTTTGTTTCCAATGATTTAAGACTCTTATAGTAACAAATACAACTTGTTTCACTGTCAATGCTCCATGTCAATGAACATTAGTAAAAGTAAGCCCATGGGGTCAAGGAGATAACTCAGGGTATATGCCTTGCAAGAGTGAGGCTATGAGTTTTGTCCATGGCCCCCTGAACACCATGCGATGTAACCCTGGTAGCTCATAGTTACTTCTGAGCCCAAATAGCAGCTCACTAATGATGAGCTGAACATTGAACTGTCATACAATTGTCTGTGTATTATCCAATTGCTTCACCCTAGATCCCCTGATTTTCTTGGGAGACACCCAGAAAAAAGCTAAATCAGAAACTCTATAGACGTTGTGAATATGGGCCACTAAAATTCACACATCATTTGTAATACCCTTGACACTTTCATTTCAATTTATACCAATTCTTCTAATCGATATTTTCCTCCTTTGTTATTGCAGAGTAGGGGAGGATGGGTGAGGAGAGCAGGCATGCTTAGTTCCATCTCCCAAGCATTTAGTGGTATTGCACTAATGATCATACTCTTCTGTTGTTGCTCACAGAAAATAATGTTCCCCCACTGGCATGTGGGATTGTGCCAGGGTGGAGCTTGCAGCCTCATGCTACAAGGCAGATATCTCTGAGGGAGCTACCCCCCAAGCTCACTAAGCAGCATTAAAACAATAACAAAGTTCTAAAAGAGAGTGATTTAAAGCTTTAAATTTAATCCATCTAGTCAACCGCTTTATATAATGTGTTTGAGTTGGTACAAAAATGATCACGTTATAATAGGGTGTGCACAAGCTCCTAAGACAGAAATGAAAAAAGGGAAATCTCAGGGGACCTCACAACAAAGAGAGTGATCTCTGGTGCCATATATCTGTGCTAGTACCCAACTGAAGTGTGTCACCCCTGACAAACTACACAAGCAAGTGGCTAATCCCCATCACCACAGTTTACCAGCTCCGCGACAAAAGTGTGTGACCTTTGGTTAGTGCCACAATAGGCTAGGGAGAAAATGAAATAAATAAGTGTTTAAAAAGGAGACACCAAAGATTTTGACAAAGTAGGCAGCCAGATAACAGATGATTACCTTAGATGATTAATTAGGTAATAGATGAGAACGTCAAAAAGTGATACTTTTTCTAACCTTTGGTATTGTGTTGCCAGGGAATTCTGTGCAATAGAGTAACTAAATATTTTTGAGTAACAAAAATTAAATTAGCTTATTATTTCAGATACTTCAGGATTAGAGCATTGAATTCAAATAATCAAACTAGGCTTTGCAGTAGGGAGTGTGACTAGGGTGGGAGGAACAGAAATTGGCATTCTTGGAGCCCTTGTAGAAACAAACAGAGACCAGAAGGTAAATTAGCAGTTGCTTTGAGCAGGGGGTGTAAGATGTCGATGGGGGGGTAACTGGTGGGAATATTTGGGATAACAGCCAAGGGGGTGTGGTATTTCTTTTGAGGTCATGAAAATATTCTAAAACACATGGCTCTTTGAATATACTAAAAGCTATTCAATGGCACATTTTAAATAGCTGCATTGTGGAATGTGAGCTTAATCTCAAAAGAGTTGTTAGAGAGAGTCAGGAAATGTTATGTTTGAGACTTAATTTAATCTAACTCATTTTGATCTGGCTCATTTCACTCCAATTTTGAAACCATTTTTCCTTTCATAAGCATAATGCATCATAACTGCTTCAGGTATATTCAATCCTAAAAAAATGTAAAAGGCACTTGAGTTCATGAGCTTTCTTCTGTGCAACAAGCAGGGACTTGAGTATCGAGCTACTCTACCTTTGGCTCAATTTCTTCCTGTTTGCCTTGCATAAAGCATAAGGAAATGGAGAGCTTACTGTAGAATCAACAAGAAATTCATTTACAAATGTTATAATTAAATATACCCAAGGTGTAAAATAAAAAAATTTATATCATCAATTTCCAAAGACAAATAAAAAGATTATTGTGAGAGGAATATACCAGGTTTGAATCCCAGCTCTTGCAACTTCCAGTTGGATGAGGTTAGTGGAGCAAACCTAAACATTCTGATGTTTTTCTCCTTTTCTTAAATAGGTTTTTCTCTAATAATATAAAGTTTGTTCTAAAGTTAGAATTTTTTAAAATGAATTTTGGGGTTACACTTGGGGCAGCTTAGAGGTTTACTCTTGGCTCTGTGCTCAGGTATTACTATAAGTGGCATTCCGGGGAACAGATGGAATGCTGGGGAATGAACCCTGATCAGCCATGTGCAAAGCAAGCACCATACCTGCTGTACTGTCTCTCAGGCCTAAGTTTAGAGGTCTTTTACCTTTGTACAAAATGCCGGGCACATTAGAAAACATGGATGAATGGTAGCTATTATCATAGATGATATTACTTGAGGTTCTATCATGTAACAGCTTCATATTATCTTAATAAATTCTGAGAAAATTCTGAGACAATAAGGATATGCATGGCTATGCCACAATAACAAACAGTTCCTAAGTCTCAGCATCTTGATAGAATCAAAGATTTATTTCTTAGTCAAAGATTTGTTTCTATCAAATATAGGCGTGGGGCTCTGCTCTGTGCTAGCCATACTCTAGGACTCAGTTAAAGAGCTAATATGATCCATTCACATGGCAAAGGGAAAAGAGAATGTGGGAAATTCTACACAGAGGATTCAGATGCATGTTGAAAGAGGAAAAATGTTACTTTTGCTTTCATTTCACTAGCTAAATAAAGTAATATGGTCTTGCCCATCTCAAGAGGGCAAGGATTCGCATTTTAATACTTCCATAGAAAATGATAAAGCAGTATGTCTTTAAAAATTTGAATGATTACCATTCATCATTAAGAGAGACATTTTCCAAATAAAGAATATGAAGTGAGGGGGCAGCCGGTGATTGCACAGTGGGTAGGACGTTTGCCTTGCATGCAGCCAACCCAGGTTCAATCCCCAGCATCCCATATGGTCCCCTGAGCACCTCCAGGAGTAATTCCTGAGCTAAGAGTAACCCAGAGTGTTGCCGGGTATGACCCAAAAGCAAAAAAAAAGAAAGGAAAGAAAGAAAGAAAGAAAGAAAGAAAGAAAGAAAGAAAGAAAGAAAGAAAGAAAGAAAGAAAGAAAGAAAGAAAGAAAGAAAGAAAGAAAGAAAGAAAGAAAGAAAGAAAGAAAGAAAGAAAGAAAGAAAGAAAGAAAGAAAGAAAGAAAGAAAGAAAGAAAGATAGAAAGAAAGAGAGAGAGAGAGAGAGAAAGAAAGAAAGAAAGAAAGAAAGAGAGAGAGAGAAAGAGAGAGAGAAAAGAGAGAAAGAAAAAGAGAGAGAGAAAGAGAGAGAGAGAGATGGAATAGTAAAGTACTTTCCTTCATCTGTATGACTAAGTAATGGCACAAGAAGTGATTCAAACCCAGGTCTTGAGTTGTTTCATGATCATTCCAACCAGGTCCTGAAAACTGAAAATATTCCACTACCAGGACATGTAAATATGTCTCTCTCCGCATTCTTAGGGGAATTGTGCACTTTTCTCTTGGGAACCTATTGGTACTGCCTTCTCAGAAGTCAGTTTGGAACAAAAACAATGAGAATCATAAACTGTTCACACACCCTTTGACCTAGTAATCCTAGTTCTGGGAATTTATCCTAAGGGAGTCATCTTAAGAAGATGAAAAAAATTATACTCTTGAAAAGATCTATTGTGACATTGTTTATAAGAACTGGAAGGAATTTATATTTTCAACAATAGGAGCATAATTTATGGAGTATGCACTCAAGTAATTATTATAAAGCTAATTGTGTATATTTACAAAGACCATGTAGTAACATGAAATTTATTATAAAAGCTTCTGATATAATGTTAAGTGAAAAGAAAAATGGAATTATTTGTACTAGATTGCGAATACGTGAGCGACCGTGCTGTAGAGACTGTTCATACACTCCGTATGTATCTCTCCTGTCTCCTTTACTAGTGTTCTCATCTCCTCAGGGACTCAACTTCAGACCACGTCTCCCAGTCTCCCTGAATTCTTATCAATGAAATATGAGCAGTAGGAATGTGCTTAACTTCTCAGTTTTGCCCAGAAAATGATGAAGCACTTGAATTTTTGTTTGTTTAGCCTCATATAGCCCCTCCCTCTGCAAAAGAAATGGCAGCAAGAAAAGAAATTCCCTTGGTCCAAAGAAGAAAGCCACACATTCACAGGGAATGTAAAACTTTTTTTCTAAAACCTTCTTAATATTATTTTAATGAATGAAGAAGGAAAAATATTTTAACAATCAATTTAATGTAAATTTACCATCAAATTTTTAATTATGTATTGCTGTTCTTAAAGTAAAATGGAATACTCATATTTGTGGAGATGTTTGAAGAAAAGTCTAAAGGGGAACAGCAGAAAATGGTAGAGATACATACGTAAATGACACTTTGCACATCCCTGGCAGTTAATGATTTTAACCCACCGAAAATTATTCAAGAGCATAACTGGGAAGAGTTATAGGCAAGCTTACTGCCATGTTGGGGATGAAGACCCAGAGAATCTCTGCAGCCTTGGGGCATAGGAGACTGGGGTCGGTGGTGTCTTTTGGAGCAGTTTATTAAAAGAAAGAAGTGGTGGAAAGAGGGCTCAGAGACAATTGAACTGTTGTTGACTTTTTTTAAATTTTTTTACATTTTAGAAGTTTATTTAAAATTTTTTTTATTATACTACTCTGAGATATACAGTTACAAAGATGTTCATGATTAGGTTTCAGTCATACAATGTTCTAGCACCCATCCCTCCACTAGAGCCCTATTCCCACCACCAATGCCCTCAAATTCCCTCCTCCCTCCCCAGCCTGCCTCAATAGCAGGCACTTTTCCTTTTCTTCTCTTTTTTTTGTTGTTGACTTTTATCAGTGCCTAAGTTCTCTCCTTTTGAAATTCAACTGTGGTGGGGCCGGAGCGGTAGTCCAGCGGGTAGGGTGTTTGCCTTGCATGCGGCCGGCCCGGGTTCGATCCCCGGCATCCCATATGGTCCCCCGAGCACCTCCAGGAGTAATTCCTGAGTGCAGAGCCAGGAGAAACCCCTGAGCATTGCCGGGTGTGACCCAAAAAGCAAAAAAAAAAAAAAAAAATTCAACTGTGGAACTTAACATGTATCAGTTAAGGTCTGTTTTGACTCTTGAGATCAACATTTTTCAGTATGCACAAAATGTAAAACCAGACAAATGTCACATACCTGGAACTTCTTCGTAGAGAATCAGGTTGTCACAACCCCTATAATTTTACAGAAAAAGATTTTTAATTTACGTAAAATAAATATCAGTAACTAGCATGTGATGTGCACTTACTATATGCTAGACACCATTCTACATTTATTTCTGTTTTCTCAGCTATCTATTCCACCATATCCTATTAGAAAGCACTATTTATATCTCCACCTCATACATACACTCACAGATTTCTAAGGCACAGAACACTTAGCAATGTTCCCCAAGGAAGCCAACAGTCTGCTCAGAATCTGATTTTTGTTTTCAAACTAGGTTGCCTTGCTCACGAATTATTAAATCTAGCAAAAACATGTACTCAAGTCATAAAAATTAATTTGCTACAAGACCTTCTGTGCTCATGTCCATCTTTTTAGAAGTATATGTAAATTGGCAGATTTTGTTTCAGATTAATTACATGGCAGCTAAAACATATTTTCAAGACTGCTGTCTGACTACAAAATATCCATTTTCTTTCAGATTCATGAAACATCTATTTTAAGCTGGACACATTGCCATTGAGATGGAAGACAGAATCTACAACCACAGCTATATGGTCATGTGTCTCAATTCCTCACAATGAGATAAACATGGAAATAGGATGTTAATTTCGGCAAAATCTCCCCTAAAGAAAGGGCTTACTTTTCTCCTTCATCCTGTTCTCTGGAGATTGGGGTGGGGGGTTGATACTCACACCTCATCAATCAAAAGGCAAATCCAATAAAGCCCTTCCTATCTCAGATGATGATGAAGCCATCATGCTGCACCGTAGTCAGCATCTGGCTACTTTTCTCCAGAGTTTTTTTTTAATGTTATTTCGGGCGCCATGGTTTACTGTACTGTGAATGGTAGGGTCTCAGGCATATAGCATCCTATTACCACATCTTCCACCAAAGTGTCCACTTCCTTCCACCATTATCAAATGTTTCCCCATACTATTCCCTCCTACACACAGGCACAGACACAACACAGACACAATGCAGACACACACACACACACACACACACACCACTTCCCTCACACCTGTAAGCTTCTGAAGATAAGTTTTCATATTGTGTTGCCTTTGGGGCATTATTCTTTTACTGATTTTATATCCCAGTATGAAGGAGATCATTCTGTGTCTGTTCTGCTACCTCTGTCTGACTAACCTCACTCGGCATACTCTAAAGATCTATCCACAAAGCAGCAAATTGCATGCTGTCATCTTTTCTTTTTTTCTTTTTTTAAATTTTTTTTCATTTATTTTTTAATTTTTTATTATACCACAGTGAGACATACAATTACAAAGGTGTTCATAATTGGTTCTTGGTAATACAGTATTCCAGCACCCATCCCTCCACCAGTGTCCCATTTCCACCACCAATGTACCCCCACCCCCTCCCGCCCACCCCCAGGCTGCTTCAATAGCAGGTAGCCCTGTCTCCTCTATTTCTCTCTCTCTGTCTCTCTCTCTCCCTCTTCTTTTACACATTGTGGCTAGCCCTGCAGATATTTAGAGTTTATCACTTAAGTCTCTTTGTGTATATTCAATGGTGAGTTTTAGTCTGCCATTACCATTTCCCACACTTAGTAAAACACTGGTATCTATTTATATTCTATTAATGAATGCAGTCATTCTATATCTGTCCTTTTCCTTCTGACTAATTTCACTCAGCATGATAGTCTACATGTCCATCCATTTGCAGTTAAATTTCATAATTTCATCTTTTCTGACAGCTGCATAGTATTCCATAGTGTAGATGAACCACAGTTTCTTTAGCCAGTCCTCTGTTCAAGGGCATTTAGGTTGTTTCCAGATTCTAGCTATTGTGAATAGCACAGAGATGAATAAAGAAGTACAGATAGTGTTTCTGCTATGTGTTTTTTCGGTCTCTCGGGTATATTCCCAGGAGTGCTATTGCTGGATCAAATGGGAGCTCAATATCTAGTTTTCGGAGGAATGCCCATATTGTTTTCCAAAAGGGCTGGACCAGTCGGCACTCCCACCAGCAGTGGATGAGAGTCCTTTTTTCCCCACATCCACGCCAGCACCGGTTGTTCTTGCTGTTTTGGATGTGTGCCAGTCTCTGTGGTGTGAGATGGTACCTCACTGTTGTTTTGATTTGTATCTCCCTGATGATTAAAGATGAAGAGCACTTTTCATATGCCTTTTGGCCATTCGAATTTCTTCTTTTTGGAAACTTACGTTCATTTCTTCTCCCCATTTTTTATGGGGTTGGCTGTTTTTCTTGTGTGAAGGGCTACCAGTGCCTGATATATCCTGGATATTAGCCCCCTGTCAGATGGGTATTGGGTGAATATCCTTTCCCACTCTGTGGATTGTCTTTGTATCTTGGTCACCGTTTCTTTTGAGGTGCAGAAGCTTTTCAATTTTATATAATCCCATTTGTTTATCTTTGCTTCCATTTGCTTGGTGAGTGATGTGTCGTCTTTAAAGATACTTTTAGTTTCGATGTGGTAGAGCATTTCTCCTATGTTTTCTTCGATGTACCTTATAGATTCATGTCTGATGTTGAGATCCATAATCCATTTTGATCTGACTTTTGTGCATGGCATTAATTTGTATGGAATAATAAACCCCAGCAGAGCCTCACAACAAGCCAGACAACACGCCCCCTACTCCATGGGGCCACCATTTCCACATCCGGACTTCCCTCTCATCACAACTCCACCCAGCAGACCAGACTATCACAGCCTGGATCATCGACACCCACTCTGCAGCAGTTTTTTTTCAATCCGCCCAGGTATGCTGAACCAGAGACTCTCAGATAAGGGGCAGATCTGCTACTTGCTCTCCCTGTGCCTAGCCGCTCATGAGGCGCCCGGGGAGCCTGGTGGGTTCTAGCCCTGGCCTGCCACCCCAGCAGAGCCTCACAACAAGCCAGACTCCCCCTACTCCAGGGTTCTAGCCCTGGCCTGCCACCCCAGCAGAGCCTCACAACAAGCCAGACTCCCCCTACTCCATTTTCCACATCCGGACTTCCCTCTCATCACAACTCCACCCAGCAGACCAGACTATCACAGTCTGGCTCGCGTGGCTGCTAGCGGCCGCACAGTTCATCAATAAATGCTTTATTTAAAGGTGACTACAAGAGCATGCCACCGGCACGGCAAGCCTGGCAAGCTGCTCGTGGCGTCATTTGATATGCCAAATACCAGTAACATTTATATTAGGTCATTCCTGTGACCTAATATAATGGTTTGAGGCTCTTTATGTTCCTGGAGCGAGCAGATGCCTTTGGGTTCTACTGGCATGAGTCAGGGCATATGGAGATATTACTGGTGTCCGCTCTAGCAAATAGATGATGAACTGGAAGATAGTGATAGTGATAGTGATAGAATAAACCCTCACGAATAGCTAAAGCAATCCTTGGGAAAAAGAAGATGGGAGGTATCACTTTCCCCAACCTCAAGCTGTACTACAGAGCAGTTGTAATTAAGACAGTGTGGTATTGGTATAGAGACAGACCCGTAGACCTATGGAATAGAACTGAATATCGTGAAATACGCTCTCAAATATACAACCACTTAATCTTCGATAAAGGAGCAAAAAATATTAAGTGGAGCAAAGAAAGCCTCTTCAACAAATGGTGCTGGGAAAACTGAGCAGCTACATGTAAAAAATGAACTTTTTTCGCGTTTTGTTAAGCTGAGTAGTATTCCATTGTGTAAATATAGCATGGTTACTGTATCAGTCACCTATTCTTGGAAACCTAAATTTTTTTAAAAGATTTTGGCTATTGAGCTAATGCTGCATTAGCAAGAAGAGCAAGTGTTTTGTCTGAATAGAGTTTTGGGGCTCTTGGGGCAAGCGTCAGGAAGTGGGATTGCTGAGTGATATGGGAGAGATATGCCTAGTTTTTTTCCCCAAATTTTATTACACCATTTTAGACATACAATTGCAAGATGCTCATGCAGAGTTCTGGTTCCACAGCGTTCCAACACCCATCC
Organism: Cryptotis parvus; assembly: GCA_021461705.1. Lineage (NCBI taxonomy): Eukaryota > Metazoa > Chordata > Mammalia > Eulipotyphla > Soricidae > Cryptotis > Cryptotis parvus. The sequence goes on from JAJIBD010024433.1 coordinate 14,107, forward strand.
CTCCACCCAAACCAATCTCCCATCACTAATGTCCCCACCTCCCTCCCCCTTCCCACACCTCAACTACTTGGCAGGTTCTGTATGTTTTCTCTCTCCTCTCTATCTCTCCCTCCCGCCAAACTTTCCTGCACATCCTGGAATGCAGTGGATTAAAGGACATTACTGTTTCCACTATTTTGATGGACTCTTGCCGCAAGCGGCTGCGCCGACCTGGACTCGAACTGGTTTTGCTCTATTAATCTGGTCGTGAGGTAGTATCCCAGCGTCCGTCCGGACAGAGAAGGTGGTGGCTAGTGTGGTGGGCGAGTCTCATCCGGCTGCTTCCAGGACCCCCCCGGAGGTGATGGGCCCCCCTCCCCAAAACCCATCCATCCTCCCGGGAGCTCCATGGTCAGCTTAACCGGGGAAAGCGGAGTTCCAGCTTCCCCAGGTGCATCTGAGGCCCGCATGCTATGGCTGGTCTCCCCAGGGCAGCTCCTGGGCGGGGCCACCAGGCTTGACAAAATGGAGTGGGGAATGGCCAACCCCTGACTCCATCTGACAAATTCCCGGCGATTCCTGCTACTGGGAGCTGCCTACCTGGGCTCGAACTGATTTTGCTCTGTTAATCTGGTGGTGAGGTAGTATCCCAGAGTCCGGACAGTGAAGGTGGTGGCTGGTGTGGTGGGCGAGTCTGATCCGGCTGCTTCCGGGACCCATCCCCGGAGGTGATGGGCCCACTCACTAAACCCATCTGTCCTCCCGGGAGCTCCATGGTCAGCTTAGCTGGGGAAAGCGGAGTTTCAGCTTCCCCAGGCACGCCCAAGGCCCGCATCGATATGCCTAGTTTTTTGATGACTGTTCATATTGTTTTCCCTAAAAGGCTCAACCAGTCTACATTCCCACCATCAGGGAATAAGGGTTCCTTTTTCTCCTCATCCATGCCAACACTGGTTGTTTCTATTCTTTGTGATGTGTGCAAGTCTCCCTAGTGTGAGATGATATCTCGTTGTTTTGATTTGCATTTCCTGATAATGAGTGATGCCAAGAATTTTTTTCATATACACTTTGGTCATCTCTATGTCTTTTTTGAGGAATTTTCTATTCATCTCTCTGCCCCACTCCCATTTTTTGATAGGGTTGGAGTTTTGTTTTATTTCTTGTAAAGTTCTACCAGACAGTGGTTTTTTTTTTTCAATCGGCCCAGGTGTGCTGAACCAGAGACCCTCACACATGGGGCAGAGCTGCTACTTGCTCTCCCTGTGCCCAGCTGCTCGTGAGGCGCCCGGGAGGCATGGCGGGTTCTAGCCCTGGCCTGCCATGCCAGCAGAGCCTCACAACAAGCCAACCACCCTCCCCTACTCCATGGGGCCCGCCATTTTCCACATCCGGACTTCCCTCTCGTCACAACTCCACCCAGCAGACCAGACTATCACAGCCTGGCTCGCGCAGCCGCGTAGCGGTCATGCGGTTCATCAATAAATGCTTTATTTAGAGGTGACTGCAACAATATGCCACCCACGGCAAGCCTGGCAAGCTGCTCGTGTCGTATTTGATATGCCAATTATCAGTAACATTTATATTTGGTCATTCCTGTGACCTAATATAATTGTTTGAGGCTCTTTATGTTCCTGGAGCGAGCAGATGCCTTTGGGTTCTACTGGCATGAGACAGGGCATATGGAGATATTACTGGTGCCCGCTCTAGCAAATTGATGATTAATGGGAAGATAGTGATAGTGATAGTGAAAGTTCTACCAGTGCTTATATATCTTGGATTTAACACTTTGTTAGCTGTATGGTGGGCAAATATTTTTCTTCTGATCTGTGTAGTGTTTTTTTTTTTTTAAATTCTGGTCATTATTGCTCTGGCATTGCAGAAGCTTTTTCTGTTGATGTGGTCCTATCTGTTTATCTTTGCTTCCATTTGCTTGACAGTGGCATTTGATCATTGAAGATTACTCTAGACTCAAGGTCATGAAGTAGTTCTACCTATGTTTTTACTGGAAAAGGTGATGATCTAATTGCTTAAATAGGTCTATATCAAATTAGTTGTAACTGAATTTAATCTAAGCTCTATAAAACTTAGTGTTTAATAATTGCCGTTCAGATTTGGAAACATCAAAAACTATTGCAAGACATCAACATTTCTTCTCATAAATCTAATAAGTTGGTAACTGAAGAATAATTTTTTTAAATGGCTCTCAGATCTATTCTGAATTTTATGGCATACTTTTAGGCAATGCTTCCCAATTTTTTATGGCATAGCACTTAAAGAAAAATCATAATACTTGTACAGCTTTTCATAAAATGAATTGATTTGTATAGAGTATTGATACAACACGACGGCTTACTCTAAGAAATGGGGGGAGATCAATTTGTCAGTTCCCTACTCCTAATGCGTTATTACAGCCTTGTTGTAATGGCATTCCACAGGAGGGCTGAACCTAATTAAGGTTAAGTGAATAAACTATTAATTGCGTTTAATTGTTGAAAAATAGTCTCATTACAATGCTAACTGGTCATAGAGAGCATTTTATACTTCACACAAAATTTCTGTTTGTTTGGGTAACACTTGGAGGTGCTCAGGGCTTACTCCTGACTGTTCAGGGATCACTTCCAGTGGTGCTCAAGGACAAACATAGTATTGGGGATTGAACCAGGATCAGCAGTCATTTGATCACTTGATCACTTGAAACCCATTATTCATCTATTTGCTCAAGCGGGGCGCCAGTAACATTTCCATTGGACCCTATCACGTGCCAATGTAGCCCAATGGCATCTGGTTGATTCAGGAATATGAAGAGCCTCAAACCGTTCCTTCAGGGTCTTGACAAGGAAGTCTGACCATCTTGTAGGTGGGCGGCCACATGATCTTTTGATATCCCGTGGGATCCAGTCGGTAACAGCTCTAGTCCAGCGGTTGTCTCCAAATCGCATTACATGTCCAGCCCATCTGATTTTCGATGCCTTGGCAAACGAGACAGCATCCCTGATTCTGGAATAGCGATGGAGGTTAGAACTCCGGATTCCTTCTCTCACTTGAGTGAGGCGTGATATTCCAAGCATAGCTCTTTTGATTCCTCTCTGGGAGCATTCTCATCCTTTCATAGGGCCCAGGTCTCTGAGGCATATGTTAATGCAGGGAGAACGGTGGAGTCAAAGATATGTGCCCAGAGCCGGAGTTTCTTTGTTCTTTTAGCTATTTCTTTGATGCCTCTGAAGGCATTCCATGTCTCTCTCTTCCTCTTGCACAGCTCAGGTTTTAGGTCGTTCATCATGTTGACTTCTCGACCTAGGTACACAAAACTGCTGCATTCAGAGATGTTTGTTCCACTGAGAGTGAATGGGGCCTCTGGAACTAGTTCATTTTTCATAAACATGGTTTTCTTTAGATTCAGCTGTAGACCTATCTTTCCATATTCTCAGTCGAAGTCAGCCAGCATTTGTGCCTCTTGGTTAATGTTTGGTGTTATTAGAACAGTGTCATCAGCAAAGCAGAGGTGGTTAGATGCCGACCATCTACTTCACTCCCATTCCTTCCCATTCTAATTGTCGCATGATGTTCTCGAGGGTGGCGCTGAAGAGTTTTGGTGAAATGGTATCACCCTGTCGAACCCTTCTTTTGACATCAATGATCACTTCTTTGTAGAATGGTGAGATCCTGGTGGTGAATCCGTAATACAGCTCATGAAGGATCTTGATGTATTGGGTTTGAACACCCTGTTTGGCTAGGGCTTCGATGACTGCTTCAGTCTCCACAGAATCAAAGGCTTTCTGTAAATCAATGAACGTGAGACAGAGCGGCATCTTGTACTCCCTACAAACCTCAATGAGCTTGGTTACCATGTGGATGTGGTCGATTGTGCTAGGATCAGCAGTACACAATGGTAATATGTTAACCCCTGTACTAGGTCTCTGGCCCCCCACAGGTTGTTTTTTTAGAATGAGCTCCTTATTCATGTGTAGATGGAGCATTCCTTTTATATACATGAAGTAGTGGACAAGTCTTGTAAATCTAGGGAAACAAGAATTTCAAAGACTGGGTTTACACTGATGAAAATTAACATTGTGTGTAGTTTCTTTTGTAAAGAAAAATAAAATGGGGAAAATGCAGTCATTTCAGACTACCAGGGGCCTCATAATGTGTTTTCTCATTTACAACTTTCCCTCTATAGGGATGATTTACATTAAAATTGTAAATACTAGGAACTATTAACAGCAGAGCTCAGCTTCATTGCTCTTCACAGGAGTATTTATATAGAGTTCATTTCTGCAACTTAAAGTAATTTGGGTGGGGGAGGCGGGCCAGATCCCATGAATCCAGGGAGCTACTCCCCATCTTCCTAATGGAACTTGCACCTAGTGTGCATAGGGGACCAGGTAATCGCGAGGATTGAACTTGGTTGGCTACATGTAAGGCTGCACCTTAACCCTGTCTTATCTCCCTGGCCCCATGGTCTTTTTTTAATTAAAAATTTTCTTTTTAGTGAAATGTTCCCACACATCTACAAAATCTAATGATTTAATAGTATTGATAGTGAAGATTCACTCCTGTGCCTTCCTCCGAAGGAAACAACTTTCAGACATTTCCCGTTAGCGTTTAGAAAGGTCACTTCTATTTCTAAAAAAAAAAAAATCTCTGGGCTGGGGATGTGGTTCATACATTGGAGCATGAGATCAAGGCCCTGGGTTTGATCCCTGGCCCTGCAGGCTGCCCCTTTCGCTGCCCCCCAGCACAGCCTCGAGTGCCCACCAATATTATTCATACATTAACACTTTTCTTCCTAAAATTGTTTACAGCCATCTGTTATAAATGTATAGAGTTTAAAAGTCAAACATTCCTTGAAGATTGAGATTAAAAAGCAGCCTCTTTTCTTTAAGATTTTCAAGTTCTAATTTTATTTTCACTCCCCAATGTAACCATACTCAACTCTTTCAGTAATGGCTCTTGTTAGCTTCACATTTATAATTGCCATTTCTTGATATTTCAAGGTTACATATCATATCCATGAATCCCTTCTCTGGAAGATCAGGACTTTTATAGCCTCACCATATTTTCTCAATTTTGTTAGGTTTCAGTGTTTTTCACAGACTATTCTAATGTGACCTCATTAAGTTAAATTAATATTTGATATTGAAAGTTGAAGCATACACTATATTTGACTTATGTTGCCTTTTCTTGGTACAATTTTATTTTCCCCCTGCAATTGGTAGTTATCTCACATTCTTTATATGTGTAATTTTCTTTTGTACCTGTCACAAATTCATTCCCTATTCTCTTCCAGGAGTGTAAATCTCCTTTTAAGACATTCCCATTCATGAGTTCATGAAGCATTCGATAGTATTTGTTTTCTTGGAGACAACTTTCTTGACATCAAGAATCTTCTGTTTAGATCTGAGCTGGCTTCAGAGCTGCTGTGTTCAAATCCCCTTTATTAGGAGCAAGTGGATTCCCCTTTCATCTCCAAGCTTTCATTAGGATCATGTGAATTTCCTTTTCATCTCCACGGTTTCATTAGAATCATGTTGATTCCCCTTTCATCTCCACAGTTTCATTAGGATTATGTCAGTCCCCTTTTCATCTCCATGGTTTCATTTGAATCATGCTGATTCCCCCTTTCATCTCCACGGTTTCATTAGGATCATGTGGATTCCCCTTTCAACTCCACGGTTTCATTAGGATAATGTGGATTCCCCTTTCATCTCCACGGTTTCATTAGGATCATGTGGATTCCCCTTTCATCTCCACGGTTTCATTAGGATCATGTGGATTCCTCTTTTCATCTCCACGGTTTCATTAGGATCATGTGGATTCCCCCTTTAATCTCCACGGTTTCATTAGGATCATGTGGATTCCTCTTTCATCTCCACGTCAGATCGGGACTCCCCCATCTCCCGTTTCTTAGGATCATGTGGATTCCCCTTTCATCTCCACGGTTTCATTAGGATCATGTGGATTCCCCTTTCATCTCCACGGTTTCATTAGGATCATGTGGATTCCTCTTTCATCTCCACGGTTTCATTAGGATCATGTGGATTCCCCTTTTCATCTCCATGGTTTCATTAGGATCATGTGGATTCCCCTTTCATCTCCATGGTTTCATTAGGATCATGTGGATTCCCCTTTCATCTCCACGATTTCATTAGGATCATGTGGATTCCCTTTTCATCTCCAGGGTGATGTACCCCCCCTATTTCTTAGATCTGATGTCTTCTTTCTGGTTCCTTCCCATTCCCTTATTTTTTTTTTAGATCATACCAAGAATAGCTTCCTACAAAAGATACATGCAGGTATCTTTTCAGACAACTTTTTATATCTGAAAACATCATCAATCTGTCCTCACACTTTATTAGTAATTTGGCTGGATATAGCATTTTAGGTTTTCTGGATTTGTTTTAATATTTTTTTCTATTAATCTGAAGGCACTGCTTTCCAAGTGTGATATAATGGTTAAGCATGTGCTGCATTCAGTATCTCCTTTTTAATGCAAGATCCATTTACTTATCTGTACATAAAAGTTTTAGGAAATCTTTTCTTCTTCCCATGGGTTAACGCTTTTCTCAGTGAGGTACCCTTTTCATTAGTTTTGCTTGCTGGTTCATGTTAAGCATTTTCAGTTTTGAGAATTATGCCCTCCAGTTCTGGGAACTTTTCTTGTCAAAAATTTTTTTTACTCCAATTTTTTAAATCAGGCATTACCCTGACTGAAGTGAATCTCTAAATCTTATATCTTTTGTTTCTAGTCTTCACCTACTCAACTTTTGGGTTCTGTTTGCATCACACTTCCTTGACTTTATCTTCCAGGTTTTCTCCTGAAGGTTTAAAAATGATTTCTATAATTTCCAAGAACCCTTATTTATTCTTTAATAATAACTTTCATCTTTCATAAGAAATTTTTAAATAATGTGGTCATTGCTGATTTGCATTTAAAGAGCATCCCCCTCCTCTCTCCCCACCGTCCTCATTCTGTGTAGTTCCTTCCTTTTTATTGTTTTGTTTTGTTTTTGGGCCACAGTCACCACCCGCCCAGTCTCTGTAGTTTCTTCCGTTTTTTTTTTTTGTTCTTGTTGTTTGTTTGTTTGTTTTTGTTTGTTTGTTTTGGGGCCCCTGTCAGTGGTACTCAGGGCTTATTCCTGGCTTTGCACTCAGGGATCACTACTGGTGGGCTCAGGGAGCCATATGGGGTGTCAATTTGGTTGGCTGCATGCAAGTCTTAACCCTGTGCGTGCAAGGCAAGTGTCCTTAGTGCTATTGCTCTTGCTCGTCTGTATTTTTTCTTTATTGTTTTAAATTTTGGTCTTTAGTTTTCTGTTAAATGGAAGGCTGGTGGTCTTTTCGCCTATTCATATTTTAAAATGAAGTGATAAAGAGTCAATGAAGAGCTCTATGTGGGTAGACTGAGGTTACAGAGTGATGGCTTTTATTTAGATGGTGAAGAAAATATATTTCTCTGGATATGTTTCACTTTTTCAAGCTAATTTCTCTAATTTCTTACCTAAGGAAGTGACTCTAATATTTCTGAGACTATGAAATAACTTTCTTATATTCTTGTGTGTGTGTGTGTGTGTGTGTGTGTGTGTGTAGGCAACAAAATGTTTCATAAAATTATATTGACTTCTACATATTTTGTTCTCATGAGTGATTGTGACAGAACTTGTTACCTCTCAGATCCCCGAGCAGGAAAGATCACCCCTGTTGCAGAGTGTGCTGGTGGTGGCCCATCTTCTACTTTCAGTTGTTGTTTAGAAATTACCTCAAGGCAGCAAACTGCCATGCCTGACTCCACTTCCTGGCAAGGTCATATCTCAGGGATGGGTCTATATTAATTTGTTAGGTTTGCCTTCATAAAATACCACAGATGGATGGAACATAGAAGAGAAATTAACTTCTTCCCACATCTGAGGAAGTTGGAGGGATCACAGCCTCCTTTCCTCCTGAGGCCTCTCTCTGCCTTGGCCGGCCACCCTCCCATTAGGTCCTCACGTGGTCCTAACCCTGTGCATATGGACGGCTGGCATGCCTGTGTCCTTGTTTAAAGACACCAGGCACTTTGATTTATAGTTATACCCTAAAAATATTTAATCATTTCTTTAAAGACCTTATCTCAAGTAAAGGATAAAGAAATCAAAGGCCAAGTCATCTTGACCTAAGTTAGGTCTCATCTAGTTTCACCCTAAGGGTCTCATCTAGTTTCAACTCACACTTGGAGCTTGTCTAATTAGGTCACTGGACCTTGAATCAGGCACCATGTCTTAATTTTGTTTTTTTTAAGGTGCTAATCTCAATTCATGTCCTTATTTTTCTCAACTCTTTTTTTTAAATTAATTTATTTTTAAATTGAATCAACGTGAGATACACAGTTATAAGCGGTTCATGATTGGATTTCAGTCATGTAATGTTCCAACACCGTCCTGTTACCAGTGTTCATTTCCCACCACCTATGTCCCAGTTCCCACACTACCTATTCCCCCCTTCTCTATGGCAGACACTTTTCCTCCCTCTCTCTCTCCTCTCTCTCTCTCTCTCTCTTCGGGGCATTATGGTTTTTAACCTAGATATTGAAAGGTTATCAGGTATATCCCTTTACCTACTTTCAATGTTCAGTTCCTGTCCAAAATGATCATTCCCTATATTCTGGGAAGCCAAAATTACACAGCAGAAACACCATCCCTACCTTTATGTTCATAGCAGCATTATTCACAATAGCCAGAATCTGGAAACAACCAGAGTGCCTGAGAATCGATGACTGGATAAAGAAGCTTTGGTACATCTACACAATGGAATACTATGCAGCTGTTAGGAAAAATGAAGTTATGAAATTTGCCTATAAATGGATGGACATGGAGAGGATCATGTTGAGTGAAATTAGCCAGAAGGAGAGAGACAGATAAAGAATGACTGCATTTATTTGCATGATATAAATATATATGTACATATTATGATACCAATATCCAAGTTCAAGTGAAACATGTATAAGGAGGTCTTGTCAAAGGTGGAAATTATCACAAATGTGTGGGAGTCAGAGGCTAGGTAAGACAGAAAATGGAACATTGAGCTAACAATTGTCAAAAGTACTAATACCAACCTACAGCTCTGCATTAAATACAGGCAAAAAGATACTCATGACAATCCTTTAATGTATGTTCTGTAATCCACAATCTGGAAGGGAAGAAAAAGAGAAAGAGATAGAGAGAAAGGGAAAGAAATAAAGAACCTGCCATGGAGGCGGGCTGGGGAGGGGGGGGAACCGGGGACGTTGGTGGTGGGAGAGATGGGCACTGGTGGAGGGATGGGTGCTGGAACACTGTATGACCAAAACCCAAATATGAACATCTTTGTAATTGTATATCTCACTGTGTATAATAAAATACTTTAAAAAAACAAAAGATCATTCCCAACAATTTCTGAAAGCATAATGCTGTCACAGTTTACTTCCTGGGGAACCTAACACAAGACACGGTTGGCTCTGACTGATTTCATAATCCACTGATCATAACTGATTTCATAATCCGGTTTGAAACTCTCTGGCCTAGGGGTCAGTTCCCTGATCAACAGTATTTTGATTGTGTGGCAGGAAAGAGAGCACAGATACTGAGCTTTTCCTAGAGCATATTTCAGTTCCATTTCATTTTTTCTTTTTTCCTCAGGTCTGATTTATCTAAGTCAGCCATTTTTCACCAGTTATGACCAGGAAACAAATCTCCCAATTCTTCCTAAAATGGAGGAATCACCCTGGCTGCTGACTGCCTACACCCTAGGATATGAGAGTAGTTGACTGTTCTCTATGTAAGCTTTCAATTTATCTCCTATTTTTCACTCCACATCTTACCCTAGGTCTTTTGCCAATCTGGCGACTCCTAGTCTTGAGTCTGCGGTTCTTCAAATGAACTACGCTGTCCTCCGCTGCTCGGGGGTTTCCTTTTCCTTTGCTCAACCTAACCCTTCTTTTGTTAACTACCAAATACTCCTTGAAATTGGCCTCCAGCTAAAACCTGAAAGCCTTGAGAGGAAAGTGCCCTTCTCCTCTGTCCCTGTTGACCAAAGGCTTATCTTTTCCTTTTACATCTATTCCCTCTCCACTACTCTGCTCTCCTCTGCTCTTCCTGGTGCTCTTCTGCCTTCTCCTGAGCGAACAGTTAGGAAATCAGAAACCCGGGTCATTCCCATTACCACTGCAGCTGTGAAATGAGCTGGGAGGAATTTTTCTCTTTGCCCCACCCCTTTTTGTTTTTGGGTACCTTGTTTTCACCTTATATGAGAAATTTTTGCATTATGTGAGGATATAAAGTTAAATCTTACAAAGATTAAACTTGAAGGTAATAAAGAGCTCAAAGATAAACTATTATATAAGAAAGTCATAAATATACAAGACAGTTGGCCAACAGTTGAGGAGATTGCAAGGAAACAAAAATATATTCAAATTAAAGACTGCAATATTGGAAGATAAACAGTAGAACTAAAGGAAACAGTAGAACTAAAGGTTTAAAATCTGCCCCAAGGTTCAGTGCTGGTGAGAAAATACCAAGGATAGGAGATAATTTTCCAGCCCTGCTGAGCAGCTATATATCCTACGTGATCTGTGCCTCAGAGAGGTCACGGAGGAAAACTGACCCCCCTCCTCTTTTCCAGAAGTCCTCATCAGCTGTAATATAGAGAAAATTAACAGCATACTTTCCGCACGGCTTTCCTTAAAGTCCACTGTCAGGCACATATTTCCTATCAAGGAGTGATCTGTACTAGTTCTGAATAGATTCTGTTCACACCATGTGGTATATAATCTGAGCTCCTTGAAAAGATAAAAATAATTGCCACAAACGGGAAGGAGCTCCACAAAGTTTTTCTAATTTTTCATACTTTAAATATTCAGAAGACTCATGAAAGCTGTTGTTTGTTTGTTTGTTTGTTTGTTTGTTTTTGCTTTTTGGGTCACACTCGGCCATGTTCAGTGGTTACTCCTGACTCTGCACTCAGGAATTACTCCTGGCAGTGTTGGGGGACCATATGGTATGCCTGAGATCACACAGGAGAGATCAAAAAGCGGGTTGGCTACATGCAAGGCAAACGCCCTCCCCCACTGTGCTATTGCTCCCGCCCCAACGCTGTTATTTTTGGCATAACAGCATCAGGGTGAGGTGAATCAGGCTAGACCCCGTGTGGAGCCTTAAACACAACATAGCAGAGACTGACCTCCTCGGTGCCCTTGCCACGAGTGGGTAGGCCTTGGCAGGGCTTTGCTGAGTGTGCTAGCCTTGTTCCCAGTGTTAGCTCAGGAATTGCTCCAGCATAATTCAAAGCTAATTAATCTCTCAACCTGTCAATTCCTGAGGCAGAGCTCCAATGCTTTCGTTACAATTAGCCATCCCAATAAGCCATTGTTTCACTGGTGCACCCATTCACTTCAGAGTGTGAGTAAAACATTTCAGCGTGGACAAAAGCTACCGCCATCTGTTTTCACTGAATAAAAAAAGTTGCAATTACCCAAAGTGAGCTTAAATTTTGATAGAGTTTTCAAAAATAGAAAATCCCATTATTGTGTCTGGAAAAAGCAAGCATGAAAGAACTGCTTGTCAGTTACTCATTGCGGCTAGAGCTTGTTAATTAAAACAGAAGAAACTCATAATGGTCATGGGAGGAAGGAGACAAACCCTCTCCCCGCCAGGCCATGAGGGGCTTTGCCTGTTGAGCAGTGAGCCCATGTCCCTGTGTACCTGTGTGAGGGAGAGCTGAGCGGGAGATCTGTGGGAGAACTGAACAGAGGGAGAACGGGTGCCAGGTCACTGCGGCGCCTGTGTGGGCCAGGCTGGCCCTGTGAGTCAGCAGGAATAGGCCAGGTACGTGGGGGTGATGAGTAGGAAGAAACAGCACAAAGCCGTTCTGCAAATGTGAATGTAAGAAAATAGCCATCGGATCATACACGCTTTTCTAACAAAGTGTGTTCGAAAGCAATCAATTAGGAATTCTAATGTTAAAAAGTCAAAGCTCACTGATAATGCCATCATACAGAGACATTTTGACCTTTTGGTTTTTTTAATTCATAGTTATTTAACTCAATAACTGACAGCAGACGTGCCATTCTAATGGCCAGGGATGTTTTAGTGTAGATGAAATGTTAAGAGGGATCTCACAGCTGCTCTGATGAACACGGGTGCACCAAGGAGAAGCTGCAGAGGGCCTCAGAGGCTAACTCATGGAGTGGTGCTGCAGGCCTCCCCCTACCTGAAAGCCTTAGGAGGGAAAGAGCCATTCTCCTTCCCTGCCTCTACTGAACAGTGGTCTTCTCCCCTCTCCTCCCCTCTCCTCCCCTCTCCCTCCCCCTCTCCTCCCCCTCCTCTCCCTCCTTTCCTCTCCTCTCCTCTCCTCCCCTCTCCTCTCCTCCTTTTCTTCCCCTCCCTCTCCTCTCCTCCCCTACCCTCCCTTTCCTCTCCCCTCTCCCCTCCCCTCTCCTCCTCTCCTCTCCTCCCCTCTCCTCCCCTTTCCCTCCCCTCTCCTTCTCCCTCCCTCTCCTCCTCTTCCCTCCCTCTCCCTCCTTCCTCTCTCCCTCCTTTTCCTCTCCCTCCTCTCCCCTCTCCCTTTTCCTCTCCTCTCCTCTCCCTCTCCTCCCCTCTCCTCTCCTCTCCCTCCTCTCCTCTCCTCTCCTCTCCCTCTCCTCTCCCTCCTTTCCTCTATGCATAGTATGTCTCTGGATCAATGAGCTATCTCCCTGTCCCCCGAGACAGAGAGATACTGTAATTACTTCCTTTGTAACTACAAATAGAATTTTTTAAAAGTCTCCATTAAAGTGTGAAATTGAACTCAATTTCAGCATAAAGTGAACAGTAATCATAGCGATCATCTTTATGAACAACTTTTTATAGAACGAATTCATCTGACACTCAGAAAACTGGAAAGGATTCAGCTACTTGGTGGGGCAGGGGATCTATAGGTTGGTGAATCAATCAGTTGATCGACAAACAAGAGCGGGATGGAAAGACACTAGCCCCCCCCCCTTGCCCACCTACCCCATCCTCATTCCCCAATAGCTTGGTGGAATAAATCAAAGTGGGAAACTTAGGCCAAGTTGAGGGAATGCTCGTGAGGCTTTGGAGGGGAGTGAAGGAATGACTGTGCAGAACAGAAGGAGTTGCAGGGAGTCTGCAGCGCAGAGCTGCGCGGCTGGGAGGGGGCTGAAAACCCAATGCAGATCCCTCCGCAAAATGGGAGCTCCCTGACCAAGTGACCTTCTCAAACTGGAGCTTCAGAGATTCTCCAAATTCATGTCCCATTTCCTTGTCTGTGTCCCTTTGAACGAATTCGTGTCTGCTGTTTATTTCTTATTGAATTTCCTGAAAGAGGGGAAGAACTATTTAAGTTCTTTCTTTGCAATGAATCCCAAATCAATTTTTTCTAGCCCACACTGGTGAAGGGCACTGGGGGTGAGCATGGTGTGGGACAATGTATGTATGAAACTTTCATTATTGGTATTGTAACTCATGGTGCCCTAATAAACATTGAGGGAGTTCTTGCCTTTTCCTTCTCTCACGCAAGTTCTTTAACTGCCCTTTCAAGCTGGAGTTTT
>JAJIBD010024434.1:0-25233 GCA_021461705.1 Cryptotis parvus
GGATGGGCACTGGAACACTCCATGACTGTTGCAGGACTCCTAAGGGCCGCTGCATCTGCTCTGGATTGCCTCCCGAAAATCACTCCGTAGATAAGGGGGTAGTCTAAATGTGGCAGTTTATCCGACCATGTATGCTGTACTAGCTGGTATAAATATTCTCCCATGCTATCACAATCATCGTGGGACTAGCTAGATCTTACCAGCATATTAGCCTGGCCACGTAAGGACACCTAAGTAATTAGACCAGAGAGAAATGCTGTTTGCTTCCAAACAAACAAGCATGGCTCCCTGATAAAATATAAAACTACAATGAAGTAGAGGAGACTTGTGAAGGCTTGGAGAAATATTTAACTGGCATTGGTGTTGGTCCTTGGTACAGTGACATGCCATCTCAGAAACCCCCTTCTCTACATTTCAAAGGCCTTCCCGGCTCAAAACATTAGCACAGTAAAGGCCCTAGGTGAGATGCAGGGAGGGGTTAACTGAGGGCATTGGACCCTCCCTGCTTTCCATAATAATGGGAGGAAGGTCTGAGTTTTGGGGGGGGGTATAAACTTGCGGTTCCGCTCTCCCGGGCTTCTTCTTCCCGGTGGGATCTCGCCTTGTGAGCGTTTATTCCCCTTGGAAGTTTCACACGTGGTGGTCGCCATCTTGGCCTACACGTGGCTGGGGTTCTAGCCTGGAATCCTAAGCATCGGGTTTTTCCTTTTGCTGATTTGTATGCCTGAACCTGTGATAAGTAAAGTCTTTTAAAACCGCATCGGACTCCTGAGTGTTCATCCATTCCTCGCCTGCTTCGGAGGTAGAAGGGAACTTCGCTTCCCGGCACTGTCGGGGAGACCCGGCGGAGCGCCTCGGACACATGACCAAAACCCAAATATGAACATCTTTGTAACTGCATATCTCATGGTGGTTAATAAAATACTTAAAAAATTTATAAAAAATATGTTGATGCTACATGTCATATTCAAACATCTCCTTATAGAGAAGTAGCCATCCTTCAAACATTCTTCTAACACTGTTAATTATGTTTCTAGTCCATTTGAATTTATGAAACCTGAAAAGTTGGCAGAAGTTGGGAGCTACATAAGGTGTTTATTTAAATTTGTGACACATTTTGTTCTAAGAGCTACTCAGAGGTGTCACTACATTCCCTAGAACTCAAATTTCCTAATTATTAAAATTTAAGAGCTAATCTGACCTTTGTATTATCAAAAGGTGATAGCTGTGGCCTTCTAAATTATGAATTTGGATAATAATATTTAGATTTACTTAATTAACTTCCTGAAATCACAGTGCCTTCAATCTAATTTCCTTCTATTACATTTTATCAACTTAACCTTTTTTATTTTTTTTTATTTTTTTTATTTTTAAAATTACAAAGATATACAATTAAAAAGTTCATATTTGGGTTTTGGTCAAACAGTGCTGCAGCACCCATCCCGCCACCAGCGCCCATCTCCCACCACCAACGTCCCCGGTTCCCTCCCCCCTCCCCCAGCCCTGCTCCATGGCAGGTTCTTGATTTCTTTCCATTTCTCTCTCTTTCTCTTTTCCTTCCCTCCAGACTATGGGTTACAGAACATACATTAAAGGGTTGTCATGTGTATCTTTTTGCCTCTATTTAATGCTCAGTTCTAGGTTGGCATTAGTACCCTCAACAATTGTTAGCACACTGTTCCATTTCTGTCTTACCTAGCCTCTGAATCCCACACGTTTGTGATAATTTCCACCTTTGACAGGACCTCCTGATATATGTTTCACTTGACCTTGGATATTGGTATCATAATATGTACCTATATATTTATGTTATGCAGATAAATGCAGTCATTCTGTATCTGTCTCTCTCCTTCTGGCTAATTTCGCTCAACATAATCTTCTCCATGTCCATCCATTTGTAGGCAAATTTTATAACTTCATTTTTCCTAACAGCTGCATAGTATTCCATTGTGTAGATGTACCAAAGCTTTTTTATCCAGTCATCGATTTTCGGGCACTCTGGTTGCTTCCAGATTCTGGCTATTGTGAATAATGCTGCTATGAACATAAAAGTAGGGATGGTGTTTCCGCTGCGTATTTTTGGCTTCCCAGAGTAGATTCCCAGGAGTGGTATGGCTGGGTCAAATGGGAGTTCAATTTCTAGTCTTTGGAGGAAAGTCCATATTGTTTTCCAGAAAGGCTGTACCAGCCGGCATTCCCACCAACAATGGATGAGTGTGCCCTTTTCCCCACACCCACGCCAGCACTTGTTGTTCTTGTTCTTTTGAATATGTGCCAGTCTCTGTGGTGTAAAGTGGTATCTCATTGTTGTTTTGATTTGCATCTCTCTGATGATTAGTGATGATGAGCATTTTTTCATATTTTTTTTTGCCATTCGAATTTCTTCCTTGCTGAAGTTTCTGTTCATTTCTTCTCCCCATTTTTTTGATGGGGTTGTTTGTTTTCTTCTTGTAAAGTTCTAGCAGTGCCTGATATATCCTGGATATTAACCCCTTATCAGATGGGTATTGGGTGAATATTCTTTCCCATTCTGTGGACTGCTTTTGTATCTTAGACACTGTTTCTTTTGAGGTGCAGAAGCTTTTTAGTTTCATGTAGTCCCATATGTTTATCTTTTCTTCTAGTTGCTTTGTTAGTGATGTTTCATCTTTGAAGATGCCTTTAGCTTCAATGTCATGGAGGGTTTTTCCTATATTTTCTTCAATGTACTTTATGGATTCAAGTCTGATATTGAGATCTTTAATCCACTTTGATCTGATTTTTGTGCATGGTGTTAGACACAGGTCCAAATTCATTCTTTTACATGTCGCTGCCCAGTTTTCCCAACACCACTTGTTGAAGAGGCTTTCCTTACTCCATTTTAGGGCCTAATCATTTCTAAGTAATATTCTTAGCCTAATTGATCTGATCTTTTCTTGCGGATAATAATAACTTCAGAAAATCTGATCCATTCATTGCATTGCATGGGACCCATTTGAAGATTTCACCCCTTGGGCAGGCAGGGTCTACAGTCCCTTTGTCAGCATGAAGCAGCTCCAGAAGATGGACCTTCACCCATTTTCCTTTAAAAAATATAAGGCGGTTAAATCTCTTAAAAGAAATATGATGTGGATAGATTGACAGGAAAGGGCCCTGTGGCAGTGAAGCAACCTAGTCTAGGAAAAGTGCTGCTTCTATGCAGACCACTCTGGGATAGTGAAGGAAGTGCGGAGAGGGTGGTTGGAGTCTTGGTTTTGCGCAGTCCCCTAACTAACTACCTTGCTTTCAGCCCTAGCCGGGCCCCTCATCATATTCTTATTGATTTTGACAGTTGGGCCTTGCCTTCTTGATAGGCTACTTGCATTCATCAGAGACCGGGTGGGTGAAGTCAAGTTGTTAGTAGTCAGGCAACAGCATCAGGCCCTATGGAGTGAAGATCTCTAATGGTCTCTAGGATTAGAGAGCCCCCATAAGAAAAAGGGGGAATGAAAGAATGGTCCCTCGCCCACAGAACACAAAGTCAGGAACCAGAGGTAACTGATAAAATGATAGCTCAACCAGAGGTAACTGATAAAATGATGGCTCCACAAGACAAGAGCACAGCAGGAAGGGCCTTAAGCAAATAATTCCAGGGAGGGCTATAAGGCAAACATTCCCGAGAGGTTCCATCTAATGTCCCCCTCCGTATTTGGTATGATACGTGACTGGGCCCATGCCATGCCAAATATGGAAAGAAGTATTAGGCACTCTCAGATTGGTGGGTGATGGTTACCTGGTGCAGAGTGATTGGCTGCCTGCGCGCAGACCTTGATGTAATATTTTAAACCTATTGGATAGTTATGTGCGGGCTTTTCTATAGCGGGAATTATTCCTTAAAAGATCCTCCCTGGAAGGGTTCGGGCTCTTAGCCACTGACCGTTTGGGGTCACGCTATGAGCCCGAGTATACTCGCTTATTAATAAAACCCTTGCTTTTGCAATAGGACTTGGTTTCTCAGAGTTTTCCTTGGTAGGTGCGGCGTTCTGAGGCTCCCATCAGTCACCCCATCAGGTGGCCGACTCTTACACTATCATGCTGAGTGAAATTAGTCAGAGGGAAAAGGACAGATATAGAATGACTGCATTCATTAATAGGACATAAATAGATACCAGTGTTTTACTAAATATGGGAAATGGTAATGGCAGATTAAAACTCACCATTGAATATACACAAAGAGACTTAAGTGATAAACTCTAAATATCTGCAGGGCTAGCCACAATGTGTAAAAAGAAGAGGGAGAGAGATGCAGAGACAGAGAGAGAGAGCAGAGAGAAAGAGAGGAAATTGGGGTACCTGCTATTAAGGCAGCCTGGGGGTGGGTGGGAGGGGGTGGGGGTACATTGGTGGTGGAAATGGGGCACTGGTGGAGGGATGGGTGCTGGTATACTGTATTACCAAGAACCAATTATGAACACCTTTGTAATTTTATGTTTCACAGTGGTGTAATAAAAAATTTAAAAAATTTAGTTTCAGACAGGGATTTCATCTCATTTAATTCAAGGCCTGTCTTCTTTCATCCCTCTAATAAAGACTTTCTGGGTTTCCAATTAAAAGTCTGAAATATTTTCAAAGTCTTGGCAAGTCTTACTTTGTATTTTTGGTCTTATAGCAACTGCTTGATGTCTAAAATATCTTTAGAATTTTAACCATTTTTAAGCCACTTTAAGCATCATAATGAAAGAGTTGCCCACCCAATGGGGTGACTGACTGGGAGCCTCGGAACACCGCACCTACCAAGGAAAACTCTGAGAGACTGGGTCCTATGCAAAAAGCAAGGGTTTTTATTAATATTTGAGTATACCGGGCTCAAAAACATGACCACAAGCAGTCAGCGGCTAAGAGCCCTGAGCCCTTCCATGGAGGATCTTTTAAGAGATAATTCCTGTCGCTACAGAAAAGACCACGCATAACCATCCAATAGATTTAAAATATTACATCATGGTCTCGTGCAGAGCAGCCAATCACTTTGTACCAAGTAACCATCATCTACCAATCAGATCATACTTAATACTTCTTTCTATATTTGGTGCCGCTAGACACACGTGTGGAATCATGGGTCAGCAACGGCTATGCGTACCTGCAGGAATGCAATTCAGGCAACTCAGGCCAGATAGCAAGTTCTGGGCGGGGGTCTCATAACCTCTAACAGGAATTTGTTCTGGGCCTTTTGTAGATAGCAGGATGAAAACGTTATTTCAAGATGAAAAGGTCACTCAGGCCCTAAATTGGTAACTTTCCATGAGTAGGCCCGCCCTGTTTGGGAAAGGGGGTAGCTGCTCTCTTTCAATATTTTTACTGTAGCCATGCAGATGCTTGATTTTTGAGTCAGAATTGAGAGACTAATTATTAAATGTTGAAATTATTTCCATGCAATTTTTTATTTATACAAGATTCCAAGTCATTGAGTCCTGGATTTCTGAATCACATTTTATGTTGTTTTGTTTTGTTTTGTTTTGTTTTGTTTGTTTTTTGGACCATACATAGACATACTCAGGGTTTATTCCTAGCTCTGTACTCAGGGATCACTCCTTGTAGGCTGGAAGGACAAAATGAGGTGCTCAGGATCAAACTCCAGTTTGAGAGCAACAAAGAGCTCTACTCTCTTTACCGTTGCTCCAGTTCCATATTGAATCACAATTTAGGTATCTCTTTCAAGCCACAAACCATGGAACTCTGCTTTTTTGTTCATTATCTATCCTAATCTTAATGTTTAAAAATGCCCCTAGGAGGAAAACCTGGGTAAAAGTCAAGGTGCTAAGACATCAACATAGACAATTTTGTTTCACGAGATTTCTCCCTTTAATTAAAAAACAAACCAACAAACGAAGGAATCCCACTTACATTTGCAAGAGGACCATGAAGCAGAGTGAATAGAAGATAAAGAGGCTATGCAAGCTAATGATGGGTGGGGGAGGGGAGGCAGGGTGTGTTAGGAAGCAGGGCAGCACTCAAACTTAACAAATTAATAGGAAGAACTTAAGGAGAAGACACGCAGTGATGTAAAAAGCAGATTTTATTTGGCGTCTCTTAGGAAGGGGAGGAGAGAGAGAGAACACATTTCAAGAGGGGAGGTGTGTCGGAGATGCGTGCTTGGGCACCATGTGGGCTCAGGCAGGTATGTGTACTCTTCTTTGTTCAAGGTGGCTTTTATAGGATTTCTAGCTACGTAAGAGTCCATTGCTAGGGTATTGCCAAGGTAGAGTTAGGGGGTAGTCTTTGTAATTCCTTTCCTATGTTCATGCTGGGACTTCTCTCTCTGAGGGGTGTCCAGCCTCCTCTGGGTCTCTTGGGCCCAGGGAAGCCTTATCAGGCCTTAATTCCTGTTTCTGGGAAGTGAGCGTCTTTGTAGCCTCAGAGCTATTGTTTTTATTACCTGCTAGGTATTCCATTGCCATAGGAGGCCTCTCCTGTCCATCTGCCTATATCAGTTTCTCAGAAGATCCTCAGAACAGAATGCTTCAGCTTTGCTTGTCTCACAGAAACCTGCAAACTATTCCTCAAAACAAAGCCTAGCAGTGCCTAGAGCTCACAAACTAACTCATCACTTATACACTTACGTCTCTTTTGCTGTATTGCACCTGAATTGCACTTTTACTGGCTTACTTTTGCACATGAATCATTCCCTTCCTTTTTCAGTTTTCCCCTTTGGTATTGCCTGAATAAATTTCATAGCTAGAACTTTTTTATCTTTTTGTTTGCTTTGGGGAACCTGACATCAATTAAGTACACTGCAGATTTGATTTGCTGTTTCTTTTTGAACCCAAGTATCAATTTGGTATTGTTGCTCTAACAAATCAGGTATCTAAAGCCAATCAGATGGGCACCTTTGACCTCCATCCAGTACGAGTGGGTCACAGAGAATAAGACAGATATAAGGAGACAGAAAAGCACACAGGACTGTCAGAGCTGTAGGTCATCTGGGCAGCCACCCTAGAGCTTGCAGACGGACTATTCAATTCAGTCTCTCCCCCCACCCCCGGTGGACTTCCAAGGGTGAATCACCCTTCATCTACACTGTCCTTTGACACCTCAGTTTTATCAATAGAGTTGAAGAATTTGTTTTTATTGAACTTTATTGGTTGTTTTTCTTTGTTTCTTTAAGCAACAAATATGAGTGTGACACCATTTGTCTTTTTCCTTTAAAATTATTTTGTTAACATAATACTCCATCTATATAGTTACCAAAAAAGCAAAATATCATCTTTTCTTATTTTCATTGTGTTGTGTATGAATACCATAATTTCTTTAATCACTCGTCTGTTTTAGGGCACAGGTTCTTTCCAGATCTTGGTAACTGTATCAGTGCTGAAACATAGTTGTGAAAATATAATTTTGAATAGTAATTTTTACTTAGATAATACCTATTAGTTGAATTGCTGGATCATATGATAGTACTATTGTTAATATTTTGAGAGGTTGCCAATCATTTATTTCCATAGAGACTATATGTAATCCCAACAGTCATGAGGGTTCTTTGATCCTTATATCTGCACTACATTTCTTGTGTCTGACCTTTTAGGTGCAGGATATTCTCACTGGTGGCAGATGCAATTCTAGTGATTTGTACTTCCTATAAATCAGTACTGATTCGCAATTTTTTTTCATGTGCAACTATCTTTAATGTAGGTCTTTTTTGGATCAAATTCAGTTCTCTGTCCTAGTTTTTAACAGGACTGTTTGTTGCAACTAAATTTTGTGAGCTTGTTATATATCTAGGCTAATTAGATCTTTGTAAGATGAATGGTATTCTGATATTTTTGTTTACAATAGGATGACTTTTCATCTAGACATAATTTCTTTTTTAAATTAAAAAATTTAGTTTTATAGTTTCATTTATTTTCCCTTTTTGTCAATGAATTCACCTCTAAAGATAATAACTTAGAGTGTTTTACCTGTTTATTGCAGTGATTTTGTTGATGAGATATAATTCAGACCTTTAATCCATTGTGAATTATTTTTGTGTATGCTGTTTAGTGTTGTTGCAATTTCATTCTTTTGCATGTTACTACCCAATTTTCCTGACACATGAGTTGAATATATTATAACATCTCAGTTTCAAAACTGTGACTAAAAATTAGCTTTATTAAATTATCTTAGCTCTGTGCTGTCATTTTTATCAATTACACATATTTGATTGGCTACAATACATTCTAACATATCAGAATGCTATCTTTTATAGAAAGCTGTATAAGCTAAGTCACTTAAAGAGTTAGACAATACGCTTGTTTCAATGGTAAGGGATCAAAGGACGACATAGGAGACTAGGGAAAACATTTTGGTCCATGACTGATGCATCTATGGTAAAGATGTAAAAATAATTGTGATTGAAGTAGCAGTCACTAAATTTCACAAACTTGCCACTTTCCAGGAAAGTTGGTCATTCATTTGGTTATTTAGCTTTGATATATATATATATATATATATATATATAATATATATATACAACAGTATTTAGCTTGGACGATAAACTGGACATTTTCCAGAGAATGCTGTCAAGAAATAAAACTAATATGAGGAAATATGAAAATTAAGTATAACTTATATTCTAAGGGAAGATGTTCAAAACGTTCTTCCCTGTTCCAATTCATAATTATGCAAATGCCAATAATTTCAAATGAATAGAAAGGGTTCTTTTCTCTAGGAGTGGTAGAAACAGATAATATGGGAATCTACACCAGTGCATCTGATGATAAGTTGAACTTCAGAATTATCTGGAGAGTTTAGTAGTTAAATTACGGCATCTTGGTTGCAAATCACAGAATATATGAATTAGCAGTCTGAAAGTGAAGTAAGAAATTGTAATTCTAGTAGTCTTAGAAACAGATATGACACTCTGTCTAATGCAATAACTAATATTGTAGGACATGACAACCAGATCTCTAATAAAGTCCATGTCAATAGCTGTGGATTCCAACAGACTTTCATCTGCCTTTGTTTCTGCCTCTCCTTCAGATAAACTTGATATAAAACTGTCAATCTTTCAAACTGATCCTTTGATCATACTGTTTTCTGTCTCACTGTTCCTGAGGTTTCTTCTTATCTAAAATACTTTCAGACACACTCTTTGCTGCAACCTTGACCTGCCTTTGGGTGCAAAAAATCATTTTGTTAATAGGCCATCCTAATAGGTCCTTCTCACACAACTCAGTAAATGAATTCTTACTGCCTCTGATTCTGTGTACATTCATGCTTACCAACATCATGGTCCTATTTGTGAATACTATAATAAGTTAATTTAGAGAAAAAAGAATATATCTGTATTGAACTTTTTAAGCAGAACATAGGATTCCATGATAAACAATTTAAATATCCAGAGGAGTTGATATGCAGTATTTATATACTTTAAAGCACTAAAAGAATAGCTGTTAACTTTCATTACTTTAGAATACTTCAGAAGACTTTTTTCAGTCAATTGTCCTCTTTAATATTGATAGTCTCTTTGCCTGTGTTACCCCCTAACCCCCCATCTTCTGGCTTTCAAGATGTCTTTTATCCTAAGTTATTTGCATAATATTAAATAGACCTCTAAGTTAAATTAAAAAAGGAAAAAAATCTATTTTTTATATTGTATTCAGCTCTCTGATTGCAACATCTGCATGGCGCTTGAAACTTGCACAAAGAATTTCTTTCTCCTTGGTGAGTTGCAGATCCTCTAGAGCAATCTTCTCCTCTGCTTGCAGAGTGAAATGGCAGAGATAAAAGACAGCTTTGAGCTCCAGCTAAAAATCAGAGTAGAAGGGATTGGACAGCTGCTGAATTTTAACTGATCCAGCATGGCTCAGTAGTGATTGAAAGTAGGTCAGAAAATGGTGGAACAGAATTCAGGTTGTGGTAGAGACAATTATACTTTTTTCTTTAGTATTGAAGTTCTTGTTGTTAAATTGTTTCTCTTCTCTTTCTATGTGTTTTTACCGATCTATATATATATATATATGTTTGTGTATATAAATAATACATTTTTATATAAAATATAAGATAGCATCTACAAGATAATTAAACACATTTAAATAATAACTGTAGTTATTGATAGAGAACATTTTGTAAAGTGATAAGCAGATCAAATGCTAGGAATACAAAGCCTAGGGAAAAATCCTAGTTAAAAAACTCTAGGTAAAATTTCTATTAAAAAACGTATTTGAATCAAAATAAATAACTATTGGAATAGAAGTAAAATTAGATTTTAAAAATCATGATATCACTAAGATAATGGAATAAGAGAGCCATCTCCATGTTCTTATAAAAAGAAAATATATGTAAGAGACTCTAATGAAATACACTGAAAAAGTAACCCTAAAAAAAAATAAGAAAAACTACCAAAAAAGAAAGATAACCTTATTTCAGTGTGTCATCCATCATTCAAACCTGCATTTCAAGAAGAATTTCAGCCAGAGTGCCTGCCACAGGCAAAGAAAGCACAAGAAAACAGCCAGCTTCCACAATGGCAGCCCATTAGATTTCTTGTTGGTTAATCAATGCAGTTCTAAACATCAATAGAAGTAGGAATTAGGCAAAAATACGGGGAGTGTCATTCTAAGCCAATAAAGTAACAAATATGACTGCATTCTAGGGACCTGACCTACTAGGCATGGGATGCTGATCTTTGAAAGCACTAAAGGAAAGTTAATATTTTTTATGGAAAGTTTTTACAGGTAAAACAAAAAATGCCCTGCACTGCTTCTGAAGACCTCTGAAGATTTCACCAGCATTAGTTCTGCTGGAGTTTGTTTTCACTAACAGTCACCTGATTCCCAACTGCTCAGTTTAGTCTCACAAACATAGAGCCAGGGGATAAAGAACACCAGAGACCTCTGAGCTACAATACACCAAGACACTACCAGACCCATTTAGTTAACAAGTGCTATAGTGTATATCCTTTTTTTGTACACAAGTTATCACTTGTATCACTTGTCTTCCGTTGTTCATCAATTTGCTCGAGCAGGAACCAATAACATTTCCATACACTTCTATATTATCAACCTGACACTCAGCGTGTGCCCCATGGCAAAATATTGCAGCCATAGTAGTCCATGCTGATGGTCAAGCCTGTGCACAGATATTCATGCACCTTTGTCTTGTTCTGTCCCTATTATCAGCCTATATTACTAGATTCACTAATAGTTAATCCTTACAATTATACATCTTCATGACCCATTTTCAATCACCTGCTTCTGCTATTGTGCTCAGAGCATCTCCATTTATACACAGAATTTAGTTTATGTCCTCTTGCTCTCAGGCACTACAGATTTTTTATAAGTATTTTATTATACCACCGTGAGATATACAATTACAAAGATGTTCACACTTGGGTTTTGGTCATACAGTGTTCCAGCACCCATTCCTCCGTCAGTGCCCATCTCCCACCACCAACATCCCCGGTTCCCTCCCCCTCCCCCAGCCCGCCTCCAAGGCAGGTTCTTTATTTCTTTCCCTTTCTCTCTTTCTCTTTTCCTTCCCTTCCAGATTGCGGATTACATAACATATATTAAAGGGTTGTCATGTGTATCTTTTTGTCAGGCACTAAAGATTTACATGCAAACTCTCTAGCTGTTTATATGCATGCTCTTACTATGACTTCTGACTCTACTCTAATTTCTCTGGATTGTGTTCAGAGAAGTAATAGTATATGACAGCAGATGGTCCCTGAACATGCCCGTGTACCTACTGCTGAGCACAGCCCTTTAGCTGACTTATTATCTATCAACTGTGTTTTCCATAAACCATTTTGATAGTTACTCAAGTTTTCTTCAATAAAGCCTTGTCTAAGACACATAGACACATAGCTGATAGTAGTCCCATTAAATTAGTAAAGTCAGGTTGTTATTCTTTATTTTTTGGCTGCACTTAGCTGAGCTCAGAGCTTAATTTTGGTTCTGCACTGAGGGATCATTCCTGGTCATGCTCAAGGGACCATGGGGTGCTGTGAACTGAACTTGGCTGAACTCAGGCAAAAAGAGTCCTCTACCTCTGGCCCCAGCATGATTTTTAATTATTACTTAAATGCATACTTTTCAAAGAAAAGACAGACACAAATAAATTTTTAAAAATTTTCAGAGTTTCTGTGATTTATAAAACTGTTAATAATGGTATCCTATGCTCATATTTCCAACACTGCACCCATCAACAGTGAACCCACCTCTCAAATTATTTTTAATTTAATCACAGTGAGATAGACAATTTCAAAGCTGTTCATGATTGAGTTTCAGTTATACAGTGTTTGAACACCCACCCTGCCACTAGTGCAGATTTCCTATTACCAGCGTCCCTAGTTTCCCACATACCACCACTGTTCATCTCCTTCTTCTCCTTCTCCTTCTCCTTCTCCTTCTCCTCCTTCTCCTTCTCCTTCTCCTTCTCCTTCTCCTTCTCCTTCTCCTTCTCCTCCTTCTCCTTCTCCTTCTCCTCCTCACTCCTCATTCTGCACCTCCTCCTCCACCTCTTCCTCCACCTCCTCCTCCTCCTCCTCCCTCCTCCTCCTCCTCCTCATTCTGCACCTCATCCTCCTCCTCCTCCACCTCCTCCTCCTCCAACTCCTCCTCCACCTCCTCCTCCTCCACCTCCTCCTCCTCCTCCTCCTCCACCTCCTCCTCCTCCACCTCCACATCCTCCACCTACTCCTCCACCTCCCCCCCCCCCCTCCCCTCCACCCCCA
Organism: Cryptotis parvus; assembly: GCA_021461705.1. Taxonomy (NCBI): domain Eukaryota; kingdom Metazoa; phylum Chordata; class Mammalia; order Eulipotyphla; family Soricidae; genus Cryptotis; species Cryptotis parvus. Next base: position 12,668 of record JAJIBD010024434.1, read on the forward strand.
CCCCCCTCCCCCTCCCCCCTCCACCTCCTCCCGTACTCCACCCTCCTCCTCCTCCACCTCCTCCACTTCTTCCACCTCCACGACCTCTACCTCCACCTTCTCCACCTCCTCCACCTCCTCCTCCTCCTCCCCACCTCCTCCTCCTCCACCTCCATCTCCTCTACCTTCACCTCCCTCCACCCTCCCCCCTCCTCCTCCTTCTTCTCCCCATTCTCCCCCTCCTCCCCATTCTCCCCCTCCTCCCCCTCCTCGCCCTCCTCCTCCTCCTCCTCCTCCTCCAAGAAATGATGAATGGAATACAAAAATAGGGAGAGAGATGAACAGAAACTTCATCTAAGAACAAATGAAAATGGACAAAATGCACAAGAAAAGGTGCTATAAATCAGGGATTATCAGGGAGAAGCAGATTAAAAAAACAATTGGTTATCATCTCATGCCACAGAGAGCCACAGATAAAAAAAAACCAAAAACAGCCAGTGTAGGTGTGATGCAGCCTGTTATTCTTCACATAAATAGGGATTGTCTTGATTTATCAGGGGTTTCCACATTGCAGCAATATGGCCTATATTTTCCAATTAAGTAAAGGACTCAAATCATAACCACACAGAAAAGAAACATAAGATATGCTTTTAATATTAATGCTCTGCAACTCAGTAATTAATCCTCTGGGAGAAAATGCCAAGTTTTTGAATAAGTGAAGCTATTTTATGGTGGATTCATCATGAAGTTTTAGTAAAAGTCTCTTGCATTCTGTCCTTATGATTTGCATCTGACTCAAGGGATGTTTCCTTCACTGATTTTTGATTCTAGTGTTCACAAGACCATTTTAGTAATTGTAACAGCACAGAAACATTTCATAAAATAAATACAGAAAAGCAAAACACAAAACACAGCTTTTAGCTTTGAGATAAGTACCTCTTGTGTAAAAATAAATTCATTTACATATGAATATGTTAAATAAAAAATATAATGTAGGAAGCAAACTATCTTCCAAATCCCTTTTAGTCACAAATTTATGGTTTAACACTTTATTGTATTCCTTTAAGTTTTCTCTAAATAGTCATAAATCATAATTTAAATAATTTTGTTATTTCAATTAAGATGGGTTGCTTTTCTTGTCACTTAGCTTGAGACTATTGTTTCACTCAATAAACATTGTTACTCTCTTTGCACCAGGAGAACATCTTTGTCATTAAGACATGGAGTCAGTGCAGATGACCTGTAAAAGCAAATGTAATCTAAGTGGTGTTTCATAAACTGTTTGGGCATTTTTTTTGGAGAGCTGTGTATTTACTTGGGATTCTGCACACACTCTTCAAGTGCTCTGCAGTGGAGCCATATAAATTGCCAAAATTATTCAAATAATAATTAGTAACTTCCAGTAGTTTCTGCTGAATATATCCTTGTCATTGACTTACAGTTTGATTTTTTCAGCTCAAGCTCTTTGTTTTATTTATCTCTATAATATACTACTTTTTTAAATAAAAAGGCCGATGAGATTTGGGAGTCAAAGACTCTTTTTGAAGATTCTACTGAGCACATAAAAATACTAAATAAATTAGTATATATTCCCTATGCCAATTTGTCCGATGTTAAGTAACTCTTAGGCTAGAATCTCTTCAGCCAGAATCTAAGAATATAGAAGGAACTTTTCTTCTACTTTAGATACATGATGAGCTAGATATATAAATAGATGATAAATATATATGCACATATATAAATCAATCTATGGTAATCTCTAATTTTAGAGATAGTTATATGTATCATGTGTCACTTGTCTTGTCACTTGTCTTTCCATTGTTCATCAATTTGCTCAAGTGGATGCCAGTAAAGTGTCCATTTGTTGTTAATGAGGTCCATTATTGTTACTATTTTTGGCATATAAAGTACACCGCGGGTAGCTTACCGGGTTCTACTGTGGCTCTGGGTTCATCCTTGGGAGCCCAGTCTTTTTCTATGTCAGACCATCCAGGGCCCATGGGGCAAAGCCCTGAACTTAGACAAGCCTGTCTCTTGTCTGCCACCTGCCGATGCAGCTGGGCACCTCAGCCATACCTGCAACACCTCAAGGGGCAGGGATTGGCGACAGTTATATGTTGGACATATAACTATGCTATATTTATCGACAGTTATATGTATGGACAGTTGAAATATAAAATGCAGTAAAATGCAGAGATTTCCATCTATTTTTAGTAAAATTCTATTGTCAGCAACAAAATTCCAATGACGAACAAAATAATTGTTTAGTGGATAATAGATCCTTATGTAAACAGATTTTAGCACAATTTTTGATGTAATAATGCACTAGTGAGAATGGCATTATTACATTGATTTACAACTGTATTATTGTTATTGTTTTGTGTTTTCCTGATGCTAAATGATGAACAAAACCTCATTTACCTGTTGGCCATCTATGTAACTTCTTTGGGGGAAATATTTGTTTATCTTTACTCATGTTTTTTTATGTGGCTGGTGTTTGCCTTTTTTTGGTAAGTTTTTCAAATACTCAATATATCTTGGTGGCTGGGATATAGCTCAAAGGATAGAAGCAGCTTTCTTTCATGTGGGATGCTATAGGTTTGAATCTTGTACTCTTAGTATCACTAATATACCCTCTTGGTCAATAGGTTCTAAAGAATCACTGGGAAAACTCTTAACAAAAAGGAGCAAAAAGCCATAGTTTCCACTTTTAATGAGTAGCATTCACTTACATAAATAAAAAGATTAAGTAATAAATTAATTTACTTAATCTGAAAATTGAATATGTTTTTGATAAATTTCAAGCCTGCATTTAAACAATTTCAAAATAGCATATAACAAATGTGTAATTTGGGTTTTTTTTGGGGAACTATATCTGGCAGCTATCAGGACATAGTCCTGGTTTTGTGCTCAGGAACTGGGGAGCCATCTGGGGTGGCAGGGATTGAACCTTGGTAAACTGCACACAAACCAGGTGTGCTATCCATCGCACTATCTCTCTAGGCCCATGATATGTATGTTTATAAAATTTGACTCAATGTTTACTTAAGACTAATTTCATCATTTAAACATGTATTTCAATTAGAAAATTTAATTTTTAAAGCCACTGAACCATGATTATTTAATTTTGCAAGGATAATAATTAGGCCCAGAGGGAGGCTTGGCCAGATAGGTGGGTGTATATTTTTTAAAGGGTGATTTTGATTTTTGAGGCCAATTAATCAAGCAGAGACAGCAAACACAACTGAGACTCAGGAGATCCCCAGCTATAAATGCTATGAATTTGTCAGTTAGGAAAAATGAACCGTAAAAGAATCGATCATTTCAATGAAAATTGGCTTTCGAGCCATAGCCCGGATGGTAGGATTCTTGCTTTGCACACAGCCCATCCAGTTTGATTTCCAGCACTGGAGGTCTGTTAGGAGTGTTTCTCTGACCACAGACTCAGGAGTAAACCCTAAGCACCAAATTTAGAGGGATGTATATTAGGTGATGGTTATTCCTGAAACTGAAATACCTGATTATGTAAAGGAAGACATGGGTGAGCTATTTAACAATTTAAGATTCCACTGGCATCACACTTTGACTCAACATTATTGTATATGTTGAGGACTGTTTCCAATTATAGATAAAGGCAATGAGACTCTGGTAGATAATCAAAGGTTTGGAGATATATCAGCAATAATAATGACAGGCATGAATCATTACCTGCCACATACAGAAACAGAGAATAAAATCAAACAACTGGGAATTAAAATATCACTGCTGAACAAGAAGTGGGTTATAGAGGAAATCAAAGAGGAAATTGAAAGATTACAGGAAACATATGAGAATGAGGAAATGGGCCACAAGAACTTGTCAACACAGCTAATGTTTTACTAGGAAAGTTCATAGCTCTGCAAGCATTCATCAGGAAGGAAGGGCCCACATAAGTAATGTGACTTGAGTGAGGCATGAGTTTAAAAGTATTAGAAACCAAAAAAGGTGTCCCACTCAGGCAGGAGAAAGGAAATAATAATTCTTAGAGTAGAAATTAATGAGTTGAGGTCAGAGCACAGCAGGTAGGGCTTCTGCCTTGCATGTGGCCAACCTGGGTTTGATCCCCGGAAACCTATATGGTCCCCTGAGCACTGCCAGGAGTAATTCCTGAGCGAAGAGCCAGGAGTAACCTCTGAGCATCACAGGTATGACCTCTCCAAAAAATTAAAAAAAATCAATGAGTTAGAAATCCAATAAACAATTCCAAATATCAATGAAACCAAGAGCTGGTTCTTTGGAAAAATAAACAAGATCTATAAACCACTAGCAAATGGTTCTTTGAAAAAATAAATAAGATCTATAAAACACTAGCAAGATTCACAGATAAATAGAGAGAAAAGAGAGTCCCAACAAACTGAATCAGAAACGAAAAGGGGGGTCAGTCATTGCAACAAGAAACCACAGAAATTCAAGGAATCATCAAAGATTACTTTGAGAGACTATGTCATGAAACAAGCCAAAAGCAGACAGATTGCCCCTATGTGTTCAGAGATCACTCATGTAAAATTGCATGCCTGAAACCTAATCATGAATAACTTTGCAATTTCACAGTGACTAAAGAAATCACTTGACATCCCATTATTCATCGATTTGCTCGAGCGGGCGCCAGTAATATTTCCATTTAACCCTATCACGTGCCAGTGTAGCCCAATGGCATCTGGTTGCTTCAGGAATACAAAGAGCCTCAAACAGTTCATTCAGGGTCTTGACGAAGAAGTCTGACCATCTTGTAGGTGGGCGGCCACGTGATCTTTTGAGATCCCGTGTGATCCAGAAACGGCTCTAGTCAGCCGTCATCTCCAAATCGCATTACATGTCCAGCCTCTGATTTTCGTTGCCTTGGCAAACGAGACAGCGTCCCTGACTCTGAAACAGCAACGGAGGTCGGAGCTCCAGATTCCTTCTTTCACTTGAGTTTCACTTGAGCTATTCCAAGCATAGCTCTTTCAATTCCTCTTTTAGGAGACCAGAATAGCATTCTCATCCTGCTTTCGTAGGGTCCAGGTCTCTGAGGTGTATGTTAATGCAGAGAGAACTGGTGGAGTTGACGATATGTGCCCGGAGCCAGAAGTTCTTTGTCTTTTTGCCTATTTCTTCTATGCTTTTGAAGGCAGTCCATGCCGTTCTCTTCCTCCTGCGCAGCTAGGTTTTAGGTCACTCATCATGTTGACTTCTCAACCTAGGTACACATAAATGGTGCATTCAGAGATGTCTGTTCCATTGAGAGTGAATGGGCCTCTGGAACTAGTTCATTTTTCATAAACATAGTTTTGCTGAGAATTCGCTGTTGACCTATCTTTCCACATTCTCGGTCGAAGTCAGCCAGCATTTGTGCCAGCTTGGCTAATGTTTGGTGTTATTAGAACGATGTCATCAGCGAAGCGGAGGTGATTTAGTTGCCAACCATCTATCTTCACTCCCATTCCTTCCCATTCTAATTGTTGCATGATGTTCTCAAGGGTGGCGCTGAATAGTTTTGGTGAAATGGTATCACCCTGTCGAACCCTCTCTTTTGACATTGATGATCACTTCTTTGTAGAATGGTGAGATCCTGGTGGTGAATCCATAATACAGCTCATGAAGGCTCTTGATGTACTGGTTTTGAACACCCTGTTTGGCTAGGGCTTCGATGACGGCTTCAGTCTCCACAGAATCAAAGGCTTTCTTTAAATCAATGAACGTGAGAGAGAGAGTGGCATCCTGAACTCCCCACACACTTCAATGAGCTTGGTTACCATGTGCATATGGTCGTTTGTGCTGAATCCTTTTCAGAAGCCGGCTTGCTCGCATGGTTGCCCTTCATCTAATGTTCTGCCAATCCTGTTCAGGATGACTCGAGTGAACAGCTTGTAGATGACAGACAACAGGCAGAGTGTGATAGTTGCCAATGTTTTTGAAGACAGGCGTCCTTTTTGTGGTTTTTTTCTCTCTCAGCATTCTTCACACAATCGTGGAGGTGTTGAACCAGTCGGTCGTATTATTCATCAATGTCATCAATGATGGTATCTTCCCATGTTGCCACAGTGGTGCCAAAGAGTTCCCAGTTGGTGGTCGATCTGGTAGTTCTCTTCTTAAACTTTGCAGCCTTTTCTCCCCGTTGCAGGTAGTGGAATTTTGCATGAAGGAGATGGTGGTCTGATCCTGTTTGGAATTTTGGTCAGGCAAAACCATCAATTGAAGATGATGTGGTCAATTTCATTGTGGAACTGTCCACCAGGGGATTCCCATGTCCAATGTTTTGATTCAGCCTTCTGGAACTGTGAGTTCCCATGAATGGTCTTGGTGGACATGATAAACTCAGATAGTCTCTCACCCTGTTCATTCCATTCTAGGCCATGGGTCCCGATGTGGAATTTTTTGGCCGATCTTCTTGGTCCTATCTTGGCATTCAAATCATTGACTATGATCTTGTAGAAGGTGTGATCTTTTTTTTTATAGAACTCCTCCAGTTCCATGTAGAATTTCTTAGTTTCTTCTTCCTTTTATCTGGATGTTGGTGCGTAGACAATGAAGATAGAAATTGCTGGCAGTGGGCCACAACTCTTCAAGTGTAATCATCCTATCTGGTTTGTTAGGCATTCAAATGAATCAATGTTCGCAGCCATGTTCGTGTTGACAGGGACACCGACACCTCTTTCATTGCATGTTCCGAGGAACAGTTCTCTGGTGTCAAAATGGCGTGATGTGAAATGGCACCTCCTCGTCTCAGTCAGACCAATGATGTCATACTTGATGTTTTGCGCTTGCACCATCAGGTCCTCGATATATGCTTCCTTTGCCAGTGCATTGAAAGTACAGACTGTTATTTTAGTCCTTCTTCGTTTTGGCAGCTTAGTATGACCCTGAAATTTTATCAGACTAAAGAAATCAATTTATAAAAATAAATAAAACTTCACACACAGCCTTCAAGAGATAGGAAAGCAGGGAAAGTGATTGCTTTGCATGCACCCACCTAGGTTTGGTCCTGGTATCAGATTTGGTCCACTAGAAGTATCCCATGAGTTCAGAGCCAGAAGTAAGCCCTCAACAGAGGCTGGTGTGTTTTCCACACCCTAAAAATAAGAATCAAAATTGCATGGATTGCAATAAAAGGCACCATAATTTTATGTGATTCCACATTTCACATAACTGAAATTAAGAGTTTGGTGGATTAAACTAATGCTCAGAAGAGTTGCACCATGTCCTAAAATCCAAGAAGAAATTAGAGGATCAAAATTTTAAACACATATTTGGTGCCTTTTTAGTCCCTGTTCATTTTATATCTATTATTCTTTCGAATTCAGTATGATACCTTGTCATTGCTTGTAAAGTTATCTCCAAGGGCACATTTAATATAATTGCTTATGTCACATGGCTTGATCAGTTCCTAGAGAGGATCAAGTTACTTAATTTTGTAAACAGTCTTTGTATAATCAGTGATTGTTTTACTAAGCAGTTTGACATGCTGTTAACAAAACCATTCTGTCTTTCATTTCCTATGTCTATTTACTGTTTCACAAATACTTTTAAAGCAATTTATTCACAAATGACTTGAAATGCTTTCTCATTTCATAACATAGAAACTTTAACTCTATCATAGCCAACTGAATATAAACACATATTAAAATATAATTAGTATATTTTTAATACTATACATGTATTATACATATGTTACACATATGTTATATATAATACATTTGTACATTTAATCACTTCTACTTCTGCACATATTCCATTGTATTTTTGTAATGATTATTCATTTGCTTAGATCGCATTCTAGCCAGTGGAGTCAGTTTTATATTTTTTTTACTGTGTTAATTTTTTGTGATTTCTAACTATATAGTATATTAAAACAGTTGTTTAATTAACAGGTGTTTATTTTATTATATCACTATCACTATCTTCCCATTTATCATCTATTTGCTAGAGTGGGCACCAGTAATATCTCCATACTGGTGGGCACCAGTAATATCTCCTGTTGATATTTCACAAGGTGGGTTTTGCACTTGCTTACTTCTTGTTTTTAAAGATATGTTCATAGTAATTTTGGTGAAGAAAGACATGAATTTATATTAAATTTAGACTCTAGAGAAATCGAGATTATGCTACCAAAGAAGTAACACCTTGTGAGTTCTGTATCTTAGATCTTTGTAAGAAGTCAGGTGGTCTGGAGATGTCAGGTCTTCTGGATTCTTTGGCAGGAGAAAGTTTATTGTTGGTGTATAGAAATGGCTCTCCTCCATTTTTTTGAAACAAGGTCTCTCTGGACCTACCTCTCCCTCTTCACGGGACCTCCAGGTTGCTTTCAGCTATGCAGTGTTTTCAGATCCCAAGAGGTGGAAATTGACCAGTGCCTGCTGGAGACGCTTCCCCTAGGTCAGGGGCAGCGCCTGGTGCAACGCATGCGTTGTGAGAAGATCAGGACCTACTCAGAAAGAGAGCCGGGGGCGGAGCGATAGTCCAGCGGGTAGGGGCGTTTGCCTTGCACCCGGCTGGCCTCTGCCGGCCTGGGTTCGATCCCCCGGCATCCCATATGGTCCCCCGAGCACCGCCAGGACTAATTCCTGAGTGCAGAGCCAGGAGTAGCTCCTGAGCATTGCCGGGTGTGACCCAGAAAGGCAAAAAAAAATAAATAAATGAAAGCAAGCAAGCAAGCAAGCAAGCAAGCAAGCAAGTGGGTCCTTCAGAAGCAGGGTGCCTGCCTGGGGAGGCTGGAGCATGGGCGGCAGCGGAAAATTCACTTCAATCTTGAGGACACGCTCCAGGACCCCATTATCCACTGGGATGACAAAGAAGTGCTGAGGCTGCTCACTGCAGGGGCTGACCAGCACAGCCTCACCTGCTCTGGAGGGTCCCTGCTGCATGTGTGCCTGCTACGACAGCACCTTCACAGAGCTTTTCATTGAGAGGGGGCTAGACGTCAACACCAGGACGAAGACTTCTGGACCCAGGTGCACGTTGCCTGTGCCTGTGATAACCCCATTGTCTTGCTCCTGATCTGGCGGAAGCCAGTGTCCTTCTCCAGAATCTCAATGGAAATATCCCACTGGATTATGCTGTTGAAAGGACTGAGTCAAGCTCTATCCTGCTGGCCTACCTGGAGGGAGAATGGAGTGCATCTGGCCTCTCTGCACCAGATGAAGCTTCAGAGGTCAATGAGAATGTTAACAGACCTCACACACCTCCAGTCTGTGGTGGGAATGTGAATGAGAAAAATGATGGAGGAGTAACACTGATTTATATCCTGTTACAAATTACTCTATTCCACTGAGGAGGAGAAAAGGAAGGGGAGGAGAATGTTTCTAGCCTGACAGCAGTCTGGGCCCCCTGGGATAAATACAGAGCCACAGCAGAGTCTGGCAAACTACCCATGGTGTATTTGATATGCCAAAAACAGTAACAAAATGGACCTATTTCCCAACGAATGGAGGTACCTGTGCCCACTTGAGAAAATCGATAAACAACAGGAAGACAAGTGATATAAGTGATACAAGTCTATATTAAGTTTAGTCTCTCTTTAACCTTGGGTCAACGTAGATAATTTTCCTTTATTTAATTTGATGTCAATTTACATATTTCTTATTTGTCACATATTAAAATAGTCTGGTAATCATTCATCATTCATATTTTTTAAGCAACTTGGGAAATATTTTAAATATATTTGAATCATTTTTGATGAGTTTTGATATTTTGGAAATTCCCACACTGATATAATTCTGCTGTTTATCAAGTGCCAAATAACATGATTTTTAAGTTAGTTTCCCAGTTCTGAGAAAATTCAGGTGAAAATGTAATTTCACAGGTGAAAAAGCTAAAAGATTGATTTGTGCTTATATTGCGCAATATTCAAAATGAATTAAGAATTCCCCAAGGACTAATCCATGAATGTCCTAATATCCAAAATAGTCCCAAGGTTTTGACCTTTAAGGGAACTATGCTTATAGCTCAAGATCAAGATGTTGCAGTTTTAAACTAACATAGGTGGCACTTGATCACTTGAATCCCTTTATTCATCGATTTGCTCGAGCGGGGGCCAGTAACATTTCCATTGGACCCTATCATGTGCCAATGTAGCCCAATGGCATCTGGTTGATTCAGGAATATGAAGAGCCTCAAATCGTTCCTTCATGGTCTTGACAAGGAAGTATGACCATCTTGTAGGTTGGCGGCAACGTGATCTTTTGACATCCCGTGGGATGCAGTCAGTAATGGCTCTAGTCCAGCGGTTGTCTCCAAATCGCATTACATGTCCAACCCATCTGATTTTCGATGCCTTGGCAAACGAGACAGCATCCCTGATTCTGGAATAGTGACGGAGGTCAGAATTCCGTATTCCTTCTCTCACTTGAGTGAGGCGTGATATTCCAAGCATAGCTCTTTCGATTCCTCTCTGGGAGACCGGAATAGCATTCTCATCCTGCTTTTGTAGGGCCCAGGTCTCTGAGGCGTATGTTAATGCAGGGAGAATGGTGGCGTCGAAGAGATGTGCCCGGAGCCAGAGAGGTTCTTTGTCCTTTTAGCTATTTCTTCGATGCCTTTGAAGGCATTCCATGCTGCTCTCTTCCTCCTGTGCAGCTCAGGATTTAGGTCGTTCATCATGTTGATTTCTCGACCTAGGTACACATAACTGCTGCATTCAGAGATGTTTGTTCCATTGAGAGTGAATGGGGCCTCTGGAACTAGTTCATTCTTCATAAACATGGTTTTCTTTTAGATTCAGCTGTAGACCTATCTTTCCACATTCTCGGTCAAAGTCAGCCAGCATTTGTGCCGCTTGGCTAATGTTTGATATTATTAGAACAATGTCATCAGCGAAGCAGAGGTAGTGTAGTTGCCGACCATCTATCTTCACTCCCATTCCTTCCCATTCTAATTGTCGCATGATGTTCTCGAGGGTGGTGCTGAAGAGTTTTGGTGAAATGGTATCACCTTGTCGAACCCCTCTTTTGACATTGATGATCACTTTTTTGTAGAATGGTGAGATCCTGGTGGTGAATCCGTAATATAGCTCACGAAGGATCTTGATGTATTGGGTTTGAACACCCTGTTTGACTAGGGCTTCGATGACTGCTTCAGTCTCCACAGAATCAAAGGCTTTCTGTAAATCAATGAACGTGAGACAGAGTGGCATCTTGTACTCCTTACAAACCTCAATGAGCTTGGTTACTGTGTGGATATGGTCGATTGTGCTGAATCCTTTCCGGAAGCCTGCTTGCTCGCATGATTGTCCTTCATCTAGTGTTCTGCTAATCCTGTTCAGGATAACTCGTGTGAACAGCTTGTAGATGACGGACAACAGGCAGATGGGGAGATAGTTGCTGATGTCGTGAATGTCTCCCTTTTTGAACAGTAGAACTGTCCTGCATGTTTTCCATTGGGAGGGCACCTTGCATTCGGACAGGTAGCATGTGAAGAGCTGAGCTAGCGTATTGATGAGTACTGACAGCAGATTCTTCAGGTGTTTGGGTCTGACTTTGTCTGGGCCTGGTGCTGTTCCCTTCTTTACCGATGAGATGGCATGTCGGATTTCAGAAGGGAGAACGTTGGGAATGACATATCCATCCTGTGGAATTTGGTATGTGGGCAGGTGGAAGTGCTATCAAAGAGATTTGAGTAGAAGTCCTGGATAATCTTCTCCATTGCCTTTCTGGAAGATGTGATAGATCCATCAAGGGCATCAGAGGGCAGTCTTCTTGGTCTTACAGTTGGCGAAGGACAGGCGGGCGGTGCGAATGCTTTTTTCTGGCTTGTGCTGCATCTTCCAGTATATCTGCTCTTCTGTCTTTGAGGTCTTCTTTTTATCGCTTCTCTGCACCGTTTAGCAAGCTTGGATGTTAGCATTTGGTCTCCTGAGGCTCGCACCTTGCCACGTTGGCGGAATGAGCTCAAGAGTTTCCGAAGACAAGCGTCCCTTTGTGTCTTTCTTTCTCTCGGCATTCTTCGCACAGTCATGGAGGAGCTGAACCAGTCTGTTGTATTCTTCATTGATGTCGTCAATGATGGTATCTTCCCATGTTGCTGCAATGGTGCCAAAGAGTTCTCAGTTGGTGGTCGTTCTGGGGCTTCTCTTCTTAAACTTTGCAGCCATTTCTCCTCATTGCGGGAAGTAGAATTTTGCATGAAGGAGAAGGTGGTCCGATCCTGTTTGGAATTTGGGGACTACAGCAACATCGGTCAGACAAACTCTCGATTGAAGATGATGTGGTCAATTTCATTGTGGAACTGTTCGCCAGGACATTCCCATGTCCAACGTTTCGCTTCAGCCTTCTGGTACTGTGAGTTCCCATGAATGGTCTTGGTGGACATGATGAACTCAGATAGTCTCTCACCCTGTTCGTTCCATTCTAGGCTATGGGTCCCGATGTGGAGTTCTTCCAGCCAATCTTCTTGGTCCTATCTTGGCATTAAAATCACCGACTATGATCTTATAGAAGGCGTCATCTTTTTTTATAGAACTCCTCCAATTCCATGTAGAATTTCTCAATTTCATCTTCTTTGTATGTGGATGTTGGTGTGTAGACAATGATGATAGAAATTGCTGGCAGTGGGCCACATCTCTTCAAGTGTAA
>JAJIBD010024435.1:0-39029 GCA_021461705.1 Cryptotis parvus
AGTAACATTTCCATTGGACCTATCACGTGCCAGTGTAGCCCAATGGCATCTGGTTGATTCAGGAATATGAAGAGCCTCAAACCGTTCCTTCAGGGTCTTGACAAGGAAGTCTGACCATCTTGTAGGTGGGCGGCCACGTGATCTTTTGACATCCCATGGGATCCAGTCGGTAACGGCTCTAGTCCAGGTTGTCTCCAAATCGCATTACATGTCCAGCCCCATCTGATTTTCGATGCCTTGGCAAACAAGATAGCGTCCCTGATTCTGGAACAGCGACAGAGGTCAGAACTCCGGATTCCTCTCTCACTTGAGTGAGGCGTGATATTCCAAGCATAGCTCTTTCGATTCCTCTCTGGGAGACCCGAATAGCATTCTCATCCTGCTTTCGTAGGGCCCAGGTCTCTGAAGCGTATGTTAATGCAGGGAGAATGGTGGAGTCAAAGAGATGTGCCCAGAGCCAGAGGTTATTTGTCCTTTTAGCTATTTCTTCGATGCCTTTGAAGGCATTCCATGCCACTCTCTTCCTCCTGCGCAGCTCAGGTTTTAGGTCATTCATCATGTTGACTTCTCGACCTAGGTACACATAACTGCTGCATTCAGAGATGTTTGTTCCATTGAGAGTGAATGGGGCCTCTGGAACTAGTTCACTTTTCATGAACATAGTTTTCTTCAGATTCAGCTGTAGACCTATCTTTCCACATTCTCGGTCGAAGTCAGCCAGCATTTGTGCCGCTTTGGCTAATGTTTGGTGTTATTAGAACTATAACATCAGCAAAGCGGAGGTAGTGTAGTTGCCGACCATCTATCTTCACTCCCCACTCCTTCCCATTCTAATTGTTGCATGATGTTCTCGAGGGTGGCGCTGAAGAGTTTTGGTGAAATGGTATCACCCTGTCGAACCCCTCTTTTTGACATCAATGATCACTTCATTGTAGAATGGTGAGATCCTGGTGGTGAATCCGTAATACAGCTCACGAAGGATCTTGATGTATTGGGTTTGAACACCCTGTTTGGCTAGGGCTTCGATGACTGCTTCAGTCTCCACAGAATCAAAGGCTTTCTTTAAATCAATGAACGTGAGACAGGGTGACATCTTGTACTCCCTACAAACCTCAATGAGCTTGGTTACTGTGTGGATATGGTCGATTGTGCTGAATCCTTTCTGGAAGCCAGCTTGCTCACATGGTTTTTCCTTCATCTAGTGTTCTGCCAATCCTGTTGAGGATGACTCGTGTAAACAGCTTGTAGATGACGGACAACAGGCAGATGGGGCGATAGTTGCCGATGTCGTGACTGTCTCCCTTCTTGAACAGTAGAACTGTCCTGCTGGTTTTTCCAGTGGGAGGGCACCTTGCATTCGGACAGGTAGCATGTGAAGAGCCGAACTAGTGTATTGATGAATACCAATGGCAGATTGTTCAGGTGTTCGGGTCTGACTTTGTCTGGGCCTGGTGCTGTTCCCTTCTTTACCGACAAAATGGCATGTTGGATTTCAGAAGGGAGAATGTTGGGAATGACATATCCATCCTGTGGAATTTGGGATGTGGGCAGGTGGATGTGGCTATCAAAGAGATCTGAGTAGAAGTCATAGATAATCTTCTCCATTGCCTTTCTGGAAGATGTGATAGATCCATCAGGGCATCGGAGGGCAGTCATCTTGGTCTTATAATTGGTGAAGGACAGGCGGGCAGTGCGAATGCTTTTCCCCGGCTTCTGCTGCATCTTACAGTATTTCTGTTCTTCTTTCTTTGAGGTCTTCTTTTATGGCTGCTCTGCACTGTTTAGCAAGCTTGGATGTTAGCATTTGGTCTCCTGAGGCTCGCGCCTGCCACGTTGGTGAATGAGCTCGAGAGTTTCTGAAGACAGCAGTCCTTTGTGTCTTTCTCTTCTAGGCATTCTTCGCACAATCATGGAGGTGCTGAACCAGTCAGTTGTATTCTTCATCAATGTCGGCCAATGATGGTATCATCCCATGTTGCTGCAATGGTGCCAAAGAGTTCCCAGTTGGTGGTCGTTCTGGGAGTTCTCTTCTTAAACTTTTGCAGCCTTTTCTCCCCATTGTGGGAAGTAGAATTTTGCACTAAAGGAGACGGTGGTCCGATCCTGTTTGGAATTTGGGGACACCAGCAACATCAGGTCAGACAAAACTGTCGATTGAAGATGATGTGGTCAATTTCATTGTGGAACTGTCCACTAGGAGATTCCCATGTCCAATGTTTCGCTTCAGCCTTCTGGGACTGTTTGTTCCCATGAATGGTCTTGGTGGACATGATGAACTAAGATAGTCTCTCACCCTGTTCGCTCCATTCTAGGCCATGGGTCCCCATGTGGAGTTCTTCAGCTGATCTTCTCGGTCCTATCTTGGCATTAAAATCACTGACTATGATCTTGTAGAAAGTGTGATCTTTTTTATAGAACTCCCTCCAGTTCCATGTAGAATTTCTCAATTTCATCTCCTTGTATGTTGTTGTTGGTGCGTAGACAATGAAGATAGAAATTGCTGGCAGTGGGCCACATCTCCTCAAGTGTAATCGTCCTATCTGGTTTGTTAGGCATTCAAATGAATCAATGTTGACCGCCATGTTCATGTTGACAAGGACACCAACGCCACTGATGCCTCTTTCATCGCATGTTCCAAGGAACAATTCTTCTCTGGTGTCAAATACAGCATGATGCGATGACACCTCCTCGTCTCAGTCAAACCAATGATGTCGTACTTGATCTTTTGCGCTTGCACCATCAGATCCTCAATATATGCTTCCGATGCCAGCCTACGTGCATTGAAAGTACAGGCAGTCATTTTAGTCCTTCTTCGTTTTGGCAGCCTAAGATGGCCGTGAAATTTTATCAGGCACTGCTTGTTCGCCTTTCTTACTGTTAAATCCCACCAGATGTCAAAAAGATCACTTGCGCCCACCTATAAGATGGTCAGACTTCTTCCTCATGACCCTCGATGAACAATTTGATGCTCTTCATATTCCTGAAGAAGCCAGGTGCCATTGGGCTACACTGGCAAGTGATAGGGTCAAATAGAAATGTTACTGGCCCCTGCTTGAGCAAATCGATGAATAACGGGATGTCAAGTGATCAAGTGATCAAGTGAAATAAAAACTTTATTTACAAATAAGAATATTTCCAAAACACTGTTGACATTGAGGTAGGAAGGGAGTCTGTACAGTCCTAACTTCTTTAGTTTGATGAAATTGAACTTATAATCTGAGGAACAGCAGACCGTAATATATGTTAGCCAGTATTCAGGGCCACGTTTCATGTCTCCAGAGAGTCTTTGGTTTTTTAAATTTTTTTTTTTATTATACCACTGCCAGAGCCTGAACTACCGGGATTTGATATATATGCAAATACCAGTAAATTATAGACTTCATTCCAGAATGGATTGGGCTCTTTATGTCCTGAATCAAGCGTGTTTGGCTCACTAGAGACAGATAGGAGATTACGCCCCAACGTGTGAACGGAGGACAGAACCGTGAGATATACAATTACAAAGATGTTCATGTTTGGTTTCAGTCGTACAGTGTTCCAGCACCCATCCCCTCCACCAGTGCACCCTTTCTCACCACCAACGTCCCCGATTCCCTCCCCTTTCCCCTAGCCTGCCTCTGTGGCAGGCACTTTGCCTTGTCATTCTTAAGTTTGTGACCAAAAGTATTAACATGATTCAAATTTATCCTCCAACTTGAAATAAAACAAAGTTTAAAAATGGGCAGAATATGTGAAACAATTATTTTTAATGTTCACTATCACAATTTTATCATTGTGTTTATTTCTTTTTATTCAATCTTAGATAGGTATTTGTAATTGAGTAGAGTGTTCAAATGTAGAATGTTCCAGCATCACCAATCAGTACCCTCAACCTCTACCAATGTCTGCATTTGCCTTGGGTCTCTCGAGTCTCTTGTCCTGCTTCAGTGGCAGGTACAATTTTCCCTCGACCATGACCCTAGTGTTCCCACCCCCTAACTTATCCCCCACTGAACCATCATTGCTTTTAAAATAATTGTAAAAATAAATTAGACGTTGTAAAAAATAAAACAACTATTTTTTAAAAAATTGCATAATTAATTAATAGTCGTAAAGTTGTGAGACAAAAGAAACAA
This sequence comes from Cryptotis parvus, assembly GCA_021461705.1. Taxonomy (NCBI): domain Eukaryota; kingdom Metazoa; phylum Chordata; class Mammalia; order Eulipotyphla; family Soricidae; genus Cryptotis; species Cryptotis parvus. Next base: position 4,116 of record JAJIBD010024435.1, read on the forward strand.
ATGAAATGAGACTTATTATCAAAAAGCATTGTGTGGAGAAATTTATATATCCCGGTGCGAGGATTTGACAGGCAGTATTCTGTAATTAACCCAAGGGTAACTGGGAATTTATAGAGGCAAGTAACAGGAAAGGCATAAGGCAGAGCATTGTAAAGGGATAGTTGGTACAGAGAAAACTCAAAGAGGTCAGTAGGAGCCTTCTATTTTAATTGCTTTATGGTCACCCATTAGTGTCAAATAATGAAAGATAAGTTTTGTAATCAGATGGATGACAGTTAAAATCACGGCTTTGTTACTGTTATTGTGACCTGTGCCATGCCAAGTTTCCTGAGTGACATGAGACTCAATTGAACACATTCAATCTTATTAATTGGTCTTGTTTTTATTAACTTCATCCTACAGAATTATTTAAACTGTCATAACTAAAAAACAGTGTCATAAAAGTTCTTCAACAAGTCTATTACCTAATTTATAGAACCCAAAATGAATGAAATACCAGTACTAGTATAAATTATTAAAAACCAGTATAGGAATTAGTTTAAGATTATTTTAATTTAATTAATTTTTTTATTCAGATGATGTTGGTTTGTTGAACTATGTCCTTAAAAAGTACATTTAACATATGCAAACATATGTTACCTCACACATATCAAGAAAATACAAATTTAACTCCACCACAGTCCATTGCATTATCTTCTCATTTGTAGCCTTTCTGGTATCCTGATATCTTAATAGTCAGAATGTAAGGGTTTATTTTCATTTGACTTTCTCTGTGTCTTTGCTATGCTTTTTGCTATGATGTTTCACTTCTGGCATTTGTCTCTCTCCTGAATTGTTCCACTTAGCCTGACCTCCTCTAGTCCCAGCTATGTGTGAAAATAGATAATATTTCATCTCTTTGGGGGATGGGGTAGGATGACTGAAGGTTCTGCCCTTGAGTCACGCTCACGGATGGCTGGGGAAATTGCTAGTCTCGGCTGCATACTAAGAAAATTACTTAACCTCTGTGCTATTTCTTCAGATCAATATTTCATCATTTTTATAGTTGCATAGCATCCTCTTCTGTACAGTACATTGTTGGACACTGGGGTTGCTTTCAGATCTTGGCTATTGTAAATAAAGTTGCAGTAGATAAGAGTGCATATGTTTTTGAACCTGTATTTGTAAAGTTATACAAGAAACCATAAAATGCAATGAAAACACACAGCAATAAACCTCCATAATATTGGCTTCAGTGATATCTTAGAACTTTATTCCAACAAGTAATAAGCAAAAATAAATAGGTTTTACATCAAACAAAAAAAAAGCTTTCATTAAAATGAAAAGACATCCTACTAAGAGTTTTTTTTTTTTTTTGGCTTTGTGGATCACACCGGCAAGACTTAGGGGTTACTCCTGACTCTTAAAAATTACTCCCAGTGGTGCTTGGGGGACCATATGAGATGCTAGGAATCGAACACAGGTCAGTCACATGCAAGGCCCCGACATCCTACTAAGTTGGCAGATATAGATGCACATCAGACATCTGACAAAAGGTGAGATTAGCATCAAGAGTAGTATTAATGGAAGCATTTGTTATTGCTTCCAACTCAACTCCCTAAGAAATAATTGTGATACACAAATGTGCATCACACATTTGTGTGACTTAAAGGAATGGAAACCTAAGTTAAAGTGTATGCAGGCGTATGTGGAATTAAATTTTGATTTAACTCAAATTATGAAATCGGCAACGAGAGACTTGGTTTCGTCCTGAGATCCCATGAGATAGAAGACTCTAAAGGTATGCTACACCCAAAATCTGGTTGCTCACATAGATATATAGATAGTTTTTATTTATAAATAATGAAAATAATAGGATAAAGACAGTCTTTACATTTTAAAATGAGTGCTTTTTATTTTTATAAGAGAAACACTGTAATAGAATGTTATTTTTATTGTTGGTCAATCCTATATTTAATTGTAATATATAGCTGCTGCAGAAAAAATAGTATATCAATCTAACAATGATGATTTTTTGATCTTTATCCATGCTTTGCCTAGTATGATCTCTTAAATTAAATAACAATGTCATTTTAATGTATTCTAAGATCTCTGTCATGTTTTATAATGCAACTTTCTGGCTCACCATGCAATAAAGATTTTCTGTAAAGGAAAACAAATATTTACTGCTAATTGGGAGTTATGCTATTCAGTTTTCCATCAATAGGTACACTAATTAGGTGGAACATCTTGAAGGAGGAAAAAGAGCTTTGTGAGACATCCTGGCAAGATACTATGCAGCTGTTAGGAAAAATGAAGTCATAAAATTTGCCTGTAAATGGATGGACATGGAGAGGATTATGTTGAGCGAAATTAGCCAGAAGGAGAGAGACAGATACAGAATGACTGCATTTATTTGCATGGCATAAATATATATATATATATACATATTATGATACCAATATCCAAGGTCAAGTGAAACATATATCAGGAGGTCTTGTCAAAAGTGGAAATTATCACAGACGTGTGGGAGTCAGAGATTAGGTAAGACAGAAAATGGAACAGTGTGCTAATAATTGTCGAGGGTACTAATGCCAACCTAGAACTGAGCATTAAATAGAGGCAAAAGGATACACATGCCAACCTCTTAATGTATGTTCTGTAATCCATAGTCTGGAAGGGAAGGAAAAGAGAAAGAGAGAGAAAGGGAAAGAAATAAAGAACCTGCCATGGAGGGGGCTGGGGAAGGGGAGGGAACCAGGGATGTTGGTGGTGGGAGATGGGCACTGGTGGAGGGACGGGTGCTGGAACACTGTATGACCAAAACCCAAACATGAACTTTTTAATTGTATATCTTTTTATTTGTATATCTCACGGTGGTATAATAAAATACTTAAAAAATAAGATGGCAGAAGCTTTACCAAACTTACTACAGGTGTCATCTATTTAGAGTCCACAAAAAATCAATCAGTGGTTCCTGCTTTTCTCTCTCCTATAAGTGACAACCTATTGAAAAGAAATAGTAGTTATACAAATTTAAGGAATTCTAGCTTGTCAGTGTTCAGTTAATAGCTAGAAACTGTTCAGTGTTAAGATAAACTAAGTATAAGTAAAATCTTAAGAAATTAAATAGTTAAGAAATTATATGAATAAACATATTAATAAATACCTAGAAACTCTAAGTATCTCATTTTATTAACTTCCTAAAGAAAAACTTTAGTTTTTCTTAAACTAATAGGCTTTCATTTTTTTCAGTTGCCTTTTAATACTAAACTGGTATTGTTACAGTGGAAATGAAGAGAAGACTGGAAGGGTGGAAGATGATCCAATTGGTTCTTTTAAATTTCCATTATATGAGTAGTCAGTGAGATAGAAAATAGAAATGACTAGGGATAAAGAAAAAGAAGAAAGAGTGGTGTCGGAGAGAGAACAGAGGGACACTCTCCCTCTACTAACAGATAGTAGAGTAGTTGTGGAGGAACACAGTGGGGTTGAAGAGATGATAGAGGGGTTTGGCACTTGACTTCCAAGAGGCTGACACTGGCTCTGTCCCCGAAACAAATATGTCCCCCCCAGCACTGCCAGGAGTGATTCTTAAGCATAAAGCTCTGAGAGCAGCTGGATGTGGTTCAATCCCCTGCCTAGACGCTGCCAAATGAGAAAAGGACACAAACCAGCTAAGTCCCTCATTTACCCTCCACTTGCACCAAAACTGATGGCAGCCATTCTTTGACCCATCATCTGTGCCTGTATGGAGCACAGGAAAAGCAAAAGTTCTTGTCCACGTGCAGGTGGTGGAGAATCAAGAAAGCAATAGACATAGAGACCAGTAAGTACCAGCAAGGAGAAGCAGACCACAGAGCACTAGCAACAGACCAGTTGGCCACTGAGAGCACCAGGAATTGAGAGGCACTTGACATAGACTCCATGAAACTTCAAACCCTAAGCATTGTGCACTATCCAGGGACAGATCAAAGAAGTGTGGTGTATAGACAGACCTCAATTACCAAGACCAGTGACAACCAACACAAGGCCTGAACAGAGGACCCAAGTGAACCTGCTTAGGGGACCTGAAACAACCTGCTCAGGGGACCCTCAAACTACCTGCTCTTACAGCTATTAAATAGCTATACATTTTCAATACCTGGAGTTTTGTATGTTAATTTTTCCTGGAACACTCAAGGACCCACACTCAGGAGCTAAACTAGGTTTGTTATAACAATATAGCTTCGAATGGCAAAAAAGTTTTTAAATGTATCTTTTCAAAACCCTGGGTGGAATATGATACCAGAGCATGTAATTCTATTTTAAATTACATCATTACCCAGCATTCCTAATTCTGTTCAGAAAACCAGAATTCCAAAAGCAGTCTTTCAAAATAAGAAAAAATATCTGCAGATTCATAGGAACATCCTTAAAACTACGTCCCCTCAACTACATTGAAACAAAGAATGATAGACTGACTATAAATAATGATTTGATTTTTAAAATCTGAATAATTTATAGTTTTAATTGTGCTTTTTAAAAGTGTATTTCACATTGTAAAGAACAAGCAAAGTATATTTGTGATTTAACAGAATGCTTCAGAGTACATGCTCTGAAAGTTAAATTGCACTATGGAATATTTGCAGTTAAGCCCTAGATTATTTGGCTTAGGAACATGAGTGACATTAGGAAGTTTCTGGTGCATGTTGAGACTTGAGTAAATGAAATAAATGAACACAGGCTCAGCAAGACAAAAGGTTCAATGACTACTGATGTATGCAGGAAAGATAGAAAGAAAATAGGTTACAAATCAGGTAGTGCATTTTTAATGTTTTCTTCCCTTACAATAGATGAACAATTTTCCTTATCACGTAATGAATCCCACTATTCGCACTTTCATGAGGTAATCTCTAATTACTAATTAGTAATCTCTAATTACTTCATGAAGACTGCAGAAAGGTTTGATATTGCTTTAATAAAATGCCACTTAAGCAAAATCCTAGCCTGGGTTTGCAGCTCTGTGCAGAGAATGCTCTAGGCATCATAACCAAACCCTTTTCTGAAAAATAAAAATTACATAACTATCAGCTTCAATAGCAGCTTGTATCACTCTGCACATCAGTGTCAGAGGAAAGAGAGATGGCACCAGAGCTGGATCAGAAATCCAGCCCAAAATTCATGAGAATGTAACTATAACAAAATAGGTCGTATTTTAGATATCAAAATTACGAACACAAACAAATCTAATTATTGAAATATTTCTAAATCATATTAATTATTCTGCTATCATATTTACATAAAAGAAGTAGGATTTTTTTCAGACAAGATGTAAAGTTGAGAAAATTGACTTAGTTGTTGGAGTTTTTCTTTTTCTTGGAGGGGCCCACCCAGTGATACTAAGAGTTTATTGCTGGCTTTGCACTCAGAAATTAACTCTCATGGAACTTGGGGTACCAAAATGGATGCTGGCAATCAAACCCGGATAGGCCATGTGCAAGATAAATGGCCTATTAGCCTGCTATTGCTCCATGACTTGAGTTTTTCTTAAGGATAAAAGAATGCAACCTGAGAATGAGGCAAATGCTTGAGGATAAAAAAAAAAATCAATTTTCAAACTCTATATGTAAAGTACTTGAAATTCCTCAATCCTTCCAGCCAGAAACAGCTGGTTAGACAAAAAAGATCAGTAGCTTTCTTAGCTTATCAGAGAATATAATCAAAAAACAAAGCAACACAACAAAATCTGGAATGATAGATAGGTGCATACAGAGAAATACACAAGAAGTTCTGCGTGTATGTGTGTATACATGTGTGTGTGTGAAATCAATATATAATCATATATATGTATATATAACCAACATATTCAGATATATTGTTCAAAGAGGTTTTGGAGAATTAAACTGGAAGAAACAATTAAAAGATGCAAACATGGGGCCGGATCAATAGTCCAGTGAGTAGGGCATTTGCCTTGCATGCGACAGAACCTGGGTTTGATCCCTGGCATCCCATATGGTCCCCGAGCACCACTAGGAGTAATTCCTGAGTGCAGAGCCAGGAGTAACCCCTGAGCATTACCGGGTGTAACAACCCTCAGAAAAATAAATACAGTTTTAAAAGATGCAAACTTCATCAGTGGTGTAGACATGTGGTCTATTATGTATTTTAATGCACTTAAAACATAAAGTCAATAAAATGAAAGTACAAAGTCCAAACTACAATAACCAAACTTAAAAATATATCTGTCGGGGCTGGGTGATAGCCCAGCAGGTAGAGGTGTTTGCCTTCCCGGGAGCTAGCCTGTGCCAGCTGCGCGGGGTTCTATCCCCGGCATCCCATATGGTCCCCAAGCACCACCAGGAGTAATTCCTGAGTGCAGAGCTTGGAGAAACCCCTGAACATTGCTGGGTGTGACCCAAAAAGAAAAAAAAAGAAAGAAAAAATATATATCTGTCAGAACCAGAGCGACAGTACAGCAGCTAGGACTCTTGTCTTGCACACAGCTGACCAGATTTCAATCCCTATATGAATCCCCTGACAATCACCCCCAGAAGGAATTTCTGAATGCAGAAGTAGGCCCTGAGCATTACTGGGTGTGGTACAAAAGCCAGAAAAAAATCCTATCAAGAAGGCAGGAAGTGTGGCAGGGAGAAAACCTGGAGACATCAATGAAGGGAGGATTACACTGGTGTAAGATTGATGTTGGAACACTGCATACCTAAAACGTAACTCTGAAGAACTTTCTAAATCACGGTGCCCTGTAGGCGAGCCAACAATACCAGGAAGCAAATTCCATTCTACCTCCAAAGCCAGTGGGGAATGGATGAAAACTCAGGAATCCGGCGCAGTTTTAAAAAGGGCTTTACTATCACTGGAGGAGTTCTATAAAAAAAAAATCACACCTTCTACAAGATCATAGTCAGTGATTTTAATGCCACGATAGGACCGAGAAGATTGGCTGAAGAACTCCACATCGAGACCCATGGCCTAGAATGGAACGAACAGGGTGAGAGACTATCTGAGTTCATCATGTCCACCAAGACCATTCATGGGAACTCACAGTTCCAGAAGGCTGAAGCGAAACGTTGGACATGGGAATCTCCTGGTGGACGGTTCCACAATGAAATTGACCACATCATCTTCAATAGACGGATTTGTCTGACTGATGTTGCCGTCGTCCCCCAAATTCCAAACAGGATCGGACCACCGCTTCCTTCGTGCAAAATTTTACTTCCCGCAACGGGGGAGTAAAGGCTGCAAAGTTTAAGAAGAGAACTCCCAGAACGACCACCAACTGGAAAATCTTTGGCACCATTGCAGCAACGTGGGAAGATACCACCATTGGCGACATCAATGAAGAATATAACCAACTGGTTTAGCACCTCCATGATTGTGCGAAGAATGCTGAGAGAGAGAGAAAGACACAAAAGGACGCCTGTCTTCAGAAACTATCGAGCTCATTTGCCAATGTGGCAAGGCGCGAGCCTCAGGAGACCAAATGCTAATGTCCAAGCTTGCTAAACGGTGCAGAGAAGCGATAAAAGAAGACCTCAAAGACAGAAGAGCAGAAATACTGGAAGATGCAGCAGAAGTCGGGGAAAAGCATTCGCACTGCCCGCCTGTCCTTTGCTAACTATAAGACCAAGATGACTGCCCTCCGGCGCCCTGATGGATCCATCACATCTTCCAGAAAGGCAATGGAGAAGATTATCCAGGACTTCTACTCAGATATCTTTGATAGCCACGTCCACCTGCCCACATCCCAAATTCCACAGGATGGATATGTCATTCCCAACGTTCTCCCTTCTGAAATACAACATACCATCTCGTCGGTAAAGAAGGGAACAGCACCAGGCCCAGACAAAGTCAAACCCGAACACCTGAAGAATCTGCCATCGGTACTCATCATACACTAGCTCGGCTCTTCACATGCTACCTGTCCGAATGCGAGGTACCCTCCCACTGGAAAACCAGAGGACAGTTCTACTGTTCAAGAAGGGAGACATTCACGACATCGGCAACTATCGCCCCATCTTCCTGTTGTCCATCATCTACAAGCTGTTTACAAGAGTCATCCTGAATGGGATTGGCAGAACACTAGATGAAGGACAACCATGCGAGCAAGCTGGCTTCCGGAAAGCGATTCCAGCACAATTGACCATATCCACACAGTAATCAAGCTCATTGAGGTTTGTTGGGAGTACAAGATGCCGCTCTGTCTCACGTTCATTGATTTACAGTAAGCCTTTGATTCTGTGGAGACTGAAGCAGTCATTGAAGCCCTAGCCAAACACGGTGTTCAAACCCAATATATCAAGATCCTTCGTGAACTGTATTACAGATTCACCACCAGGATCTCACCGTTCTACAACGAAGTGATCATTGATGTCAAAAGAGGGTTCGACAGGGTGATACCATTTCACCAAAACTCCTCAGCGCCACCCTCGAGAACATCATGCGACAATTAGAATGGGAAGGAATGGGAGTGAAGATAGATGGTCAAGCAACTACACCACCTCGCTTCACTGATGACATCGGTCTAATAACACCAAACATTAGCCAAGCGGCACAAATGCTGGCTGACTTTGACCGAGAATGTGGAAAGATAGGTCTACAGCTGAATCTAAAGAAAACTATGTTAATGAAAAATGAACTAGTTCCAGAGGCCCCCTTCACTCTCTATGGAACAAACATCTCGGAATGCAGCAGTTATGTGTACCTAGGTCGAGAAGTCAGCATGATGAACAACCTAAAACCTGAGCTGTGCAGGAGGAAGAGAGTGGCATGGAATGCCTTCAGAGGCATCAAAGAAATAGCTAAAAGGACAAAGAACCTCTGGCTCCAGGAATATCACTTTGACTCCACCATTCTCCCTGCATTAACATACGCCTCAGAGACCTGGGCCCTACAAAAGCAGACTGAGAATGCTATTCAAGGTCTCCCAGAGAGGAATCAAAAGAGCTATGCTTGGAATATCACACCTCACTCAAGTGAGAGAAGGAATCCGGAGTTCTGACCTCTGTCCCTATTCCAGAATCAGGGACACTGTCTCGTTTGTCAAGGCATCGAAAGTCAGATGGGCTGGACATGTAATGCGATTTGGAGATGACCGCTGAACTGGAGCCTTTACTGACTGTATCCCACGGGATGTCAATAGATCACATGACCGCCCACCTACAAGATGGTCAGACTTCCTTGTCAAGACCCTGAAGGAACGGTTTGGGGCTCTTCATATTCCTGAATCAACCAGATGCCATTGGGCTACATTGGCACGTGATAGGGTCCAATGGAAATGTTACTGGTGCCCGCTCGAGCAAATCGATGAATAATGGGATTCAAGTGATCAAGTGATCAAAGTTACTATCACGTGTTCTGAGATACAATCCAAGAGCAGGGATACTCCGGACTCTGATTCCCAGCTAGGCTCCAGCCACGTGTAGACTAAGATGGCTGCCACTGCAAGTTGAAGCCCAACTGAGAAAGGAGAGGACAGAGAGGCAGAAGCCGGGGAAGCCGGAATGGCAAAAAGGGCCCTTCTCTCTTCTCCCAGTTTATTTTATAGATAGAAATCCTCCAAAATTTCCCCAGTCCAGCCCATTGTGGGCTGGGCTATCTAGAGATGAATATAGGTAAAACAATTCTATTGAAATGCAGCACTTCAGGTGGCCTTCTGGCATTTAGGAGCACCAGAGCTAATTCAAAGTCTCCTAGCAGAGTGGGATGGGCTGCAAGTTAAGTGTAGCTAGAAACTAAGTAGGGTATCACCCAACAGTGCGATAATAAAAAGTTAATTTAAAAATGTTTTAAAAGATGATAATCGGGGTAGGAGCAAGAACACAGTGAGTAAAGTGTTTGTCTTGCATGCAGCAGACCCAATTTCAATACCCCCAAAGCAACACCAGGAGTAATTCCTGAGTGTAGAGCCTGGGCAAACCATGAGAATTGCCAAATATGACCCAAAAAGCAAAAATTAAACAAAATTGATTTTCTTATTTTCTCAAAGTTTATTTGTTAAGAATTATTGCTTTCTCAAAGAGGAAATTTGAGACTCAGATGAATTCATTTACAGTAAAAAGCTTTAATACAGCAACTTTTCATTTGCCACATTCTACTAGGGTGATGGTAACTAGTTAATAGCCAGTTGGAGAAAGGGGTCAGGCAATATTTGGGAGATACAGGGGGCAGACCTGCTACCGGCTTTCTTGTGCTCAGCTGACCATGAGGCATCCGGGGAGGGAAGGTGGGTTCTAGCCCTGGTCCACCATTCCAATAGAGCCTTGCAAGAAGCCGGAGGAACCCCTGCACCCTGAGGGCAACCATTTTCAACATCTGTCTCCACAGCTAGTCACAGCTGCATCCAAGAGAAAAGATGATCTCTTCCTGTTTTCGCGGTCTTTTCATGCCACGCGGTTCATCAGTAAATACACAAACTGAGAGCCTACTACCAAGAATATCCCACCCACACGGCAGAGCCTGGCAGGCTTCCCATGTTGTATTTGATATGCCAAGAACCAGTAACAATTATAGACCTCATTCCCATGACCTGAAGGAATGGTTGGAGGCTCCTCATGTTCCTGGAGTGAGCAGATGCCTTTGGGCTACATTAGTATAAGACAGAACATGGAGATGTTACTGGTGCCTGCATGAGCAAATTGATGAACAATGAGAAGACAAGTAAAGTAAATCCTGTTTGTGTCATTTATTATTTTCCTTGCATATAAACTAGGAATACTCCCAATGTGGCTTATTTCAAGTTTTTGATGTGGCATCACTGCATGCCATGTGGCATATTCAGAACAGTTGAAAGCTAATGCAGGTGCCTGGTGAGAGGGCACTTGCACATGACAGACCTGGGTTCAATCTCTTTCACCCTTTGTAGTCCCCTGAGTCCCACCAGGCATGGTCCCTCAGCTCAAAGCCAGGGGCAAGCCCTGGCTATAGCATTTGTGCCTCTCCCCACCCTCCACCGCCCACCAAACAAAAAAGAAGCTAATATATAGTATTTCACAGAAGGCAGGTCAGGTCAGTGACAGCAAGACACTTAATGTAAGGCCTTTTTAAATGATAGCTCTTTTTAACTGCCATTTTTCCAAAGAAAGGCAAAATATACGTGGACTTTATATGTAAACATATAAAGTAAAACATGATTATCAAAGCAATTAACTGTGTGTTTACTATTCAGTTACTAACAAAGCAAGCATGTTTTTAGGTATGCATGTTTGGCCTAGACTAATATTATAGGCAAGGGAATGCATTATAGATTTTTCTAGAACCTGGAACCACACATTCTAATTTTCACTTCATTGTATTAGCTAATAGGAGACAGACGTTAAATCCAATGACAAAAAAAAAGCAGATCTATTATAGATACAGCACACCTGTTCTATGCTGTCATGACCCATTATATTTTATTTATTTATTGGAGGAGTTCTCCCAAGCAGTGCTCAGGAGTCACAGGGCCTCATCCATCATCTTGAGGAACCCAGCCAGCAGCTCAGTTCAGAGGGTGCAGTGCTGTTTTGATGCTGTGGATTAGTCAGGACACTCAGTTGCTGTTAGGGCTCTCCAGAGCCATATCTCTGTGGTTCTTGTGGGGAAAGACATAATAAAACAGAAGATATAAAAAGGGGAAACAGTCCCCAAATAATGGCCATTCTACATGTCACAAAAAGTCTATGTCTCCTTTTTCTTTTAAGATTAAATTTCTTGCCATGCAGTATCTGTGTTTCCCTACCTTGAATGAAATAGATTTATAAAGAGCATCTTTCCTTATGCCTGTCCAGAAATACTTCTGTTTTTGGTGTTTCATTTTAATTTGGTCTATAGAGTTCCCATTACATACAATGATCTAGCTGTGGGTTCTTCTCATAACAAAAGTAGATTTAACTCATGCTTTGTATTTTATGACAAAGCAAATGGAAAAACAGCCCAATTTCACTAATGGTGACACTTGAGTTTTGTGAGAGCCATGACCACCTAAAGCATTCTGTCCCCCAAGGCAACAGAATGCTTTAGGCGACTAGAATGTCCCCCTGTCTGAGGAAGTTGCCACATCTTGATCACTTGATCACTTGACATCCCGTTATTCATCGATTTGCTCTAGCTAGCGCCAGTAACATTTCCATTGGACCCTTATCATGTGCCAGTGTGGCCCAATGGCATCTGGTTGCTTCAGGAATACGAAGAGCCTCAAACCTTTCATTCAGGGTCTTGACAAAGAAGACTGACCATCTTGTAGGTGGGCAGCCACGTGATGTTTTGACATCCCGTGGGATCGGTCGGTAACGACTCTAGTCCAGCGGTCGTCTCCAAATCACATTACATGACCAGCCCATCTGATTTTTCGATGATTTGGCAAATGAGACAGCGTCCCTGACTCTGGAACAGCGACAGAGGTCAGAACTCCCGGATTCCTTCTTTCATTCCGAGTGAAAGAAGGAATGCCACATCTACTAACCTAATTTTTAGTTTATTGCAATTAAAAATTATAACTGGAAACAGGTCAAATATTCTTATTTCAATATAGTAGCTATACTGATGTGTTAGATTATTAGGTTTTATAATGATAATAATCATTATTAAAAATCAAAACTTGAAACTTGTTCACATACTTAGTTATTTGAAGTAAGTATGAAGTGATGAAACTTATTCATAAAAAGTATATTGTTTTTTCTTATTTTCACAGAGGAATGAACACTGCAGATCATCTATAGACAGAGAAGCTCACACACACACACAAGCTCACATCAGCAAAAATTCTCAATACTCACAGAAATATGCTCTGTAAAGTTTTCTTTGGTATTTTAGTTTTTGTTCTTTAAATTATCTTATAAAATATGAATAGCTTTGTGTGGGTATCTGTAGAGTTGAATACAGTAAATCTTTTAAGATATTTCAGGAAAAAAGAAGGAATATGATTAAATATAGGATTGTTGAAATAGAGAGCTAAGTCCTTCTGACAAATCCCAGATCTAATTTGAAGTTTTGCCTCAGCTTTTTCTGGTTGGAAGAGATTGAACAAAAGTGTCTATATTTACAGAGACTTGAGGAAGCTAAAGTCTCTGTAAATAACAGAACGGATTGCATCTCACTTTCATTAATTTGAAAGCTCCCTCCAGACTTTGTTCACTTAGAAAGATTTCATCACTTCCCATTACAAAATCTTTTTGTTGGTTATGACATTGGAGCATTCATGAACTAAACTGCCTATGTTGAGAATTTATTTTCAGGGATTTACTTGCTTTTTGTGGTATATAGAAGAAGAAAAGTAAATTCTTTTTAATAAAGGAAAATAGCTCATATTTTTCCCTTAGAGATATATGTCATGCTGCTTCTTATAAAAGGAGACAAATGGCCTGTAAAGATAGTGAAGCAGGTAGGCAAAAGGTCCTCATGCACTGACCCCAATTTGATCCCTAGCATCCTCTACATTACTCAAGCCCATCAGGAATGATCCCTGAGCAAAGGGCTAGGAGTAAACACTAAGTGCATCAGTGTGTGACCCCCAAACAAACGAAAATATCACACATGAATGTAATTCATTTTATTATAAAATGGTATAGCATCAAGGCCAGAAAATTCACTTAAAACATTATTTATAAACTTAAGAACAAATTCTGTCATTTACAGTGAATTAATAGACCATCACCCTCAGGTTAATAGAGCTTGTAAGGGAGAACCCCTTCTACTGAAGTCAGGCTTATAAAAGAAAATAAATATTTTCTTATAAAATATAAACATATAAAATAATTGTCACTTGTCTTGTCACTTGTCTTCCTGTTGTTCATCGATTTGCTTGAGTGGGCACCAGTAATGTCTCCATTCGTTGGAAATGAAGTCCATTATTGCTACTGTTTTTGGCATATCAAATACAACACAAGTAGCTTGCCAGGCTCTGCCATGGCTCTGGGTTCATCCCAGGGGACCCAGTATTTTTCTATGTGAGACCATCTACCATCCAGGGCCCATGGGGCAGAGCCCTGGGTGTAGACAAGTCTGTCTCCTGTCTGCCACCTGCTGACACAGACCAGCACTGCAGCCACACCTGCAACACCTCGGGGGCAGGGTATAAAATACACAAGTTTAAAAATAGTTTTGCTATCCAGCTTTTAGTTTTAAAATTGACCAAATTTTTCTTTATAAATTTTTCTCTTCCTATGGGTTATGGCTGATTTTGAAGATAAATTGTAATCTTGAAAAGTTTTGCATATTTGTTCTAACTTTTATTTATTTATTTATTTATTTATCATTCATTCATCCATTCTTTCATCCATCCATCCATCCATCTATCATCTATATTTCTATCTATCTATCTATCTATCTATCTATCTATCTATCTATCTATCTATCTATCTATCTATCTATTTATTATTTCATGTCAGGGCCATATTTTGCAGTGCTTAGTGCTTATTCCTGGCTCTGCACTCAAAGATCACTCCTGGCAGTGCTCAAGAGACTATGTGGGGTGCTGGCATTGAACATGGGTAAAATATGTGCGAAACAAATGCCCTACCTGCTGTGCTATTGCTCTGGCTCCCTCTTAGTATTTCTTGATTTTTTTCCTTTGAACTTTTATTTTTTTAATTTATTTATAGTACCTTGTGCTTGAGGTCACTAATTTGATTCAGCTTTTCATTCACAATAAAGTTCCACTAATGAGTTTTCTAAAGTAACTCCCTTACTTGTTAGCTCCCTTTTTGGCATAAGTTTTTTTTCCCATATTTTCTTTCAAACGTCCTCCAAGTTTACTGCTGGTCTCCCATTAATTTCATTTTATTGATGGGATTATTGTATACCAGTCTTCCTCTAGTCAGTTTAGAAAGTTACTGTATAAATCTGGGTATTTTCTGTGATTTTTATATCCGTCCCTTGTGGGTAAAAATTCCTTCATTTCTTCATTATGCCTGGTTCTTTGCAAGGATTTATGGAATAGAGCCAAGTTGAAGCTGGATTGGGAATTTGTAGTGATAAACTTACTGCATTAGCTGTGCACTTAAGTTTGGTCAGGCCAAGGCCACAGTGCTTGTAATTCCCAATTGCTTGGTGAAGCCAGATATCTCTGTTCACTGCTTCTCCACCCTCTATGTAAAATGGCAAATTTAACCCAATAGCTGCTTCCTTTTCTAAAAGAATTAAGAACTTTTTATAAGGGGCTGAGGGCTATGAATATCTTGCCAGCTTTATGCCTTATGTCCACTTCAGAGTATGTTAGAATGGAACTGTAAGTCCAAGTGCCAATTTCTGCACGTCGGACATACCTTTTCTCATTTCAAAGTTCTGAGCTTCAGATTCATTTTCACATGTTCTCCCACTTTGCGGGGAGCACTCCGTAACTCGGGAATCTGTAGGTTTATGCTCCACAACAGCAAACCTTCTGACAATGAAGGTCAGGCTCTCCAGTGGATTTTCTCTGTGTGGAACTGTGCTTAATTCAGGCACCAGGCATTCTTTGTGTTGGCGGTTATGGAGTGCTCTCAGATCCTTCTATTCTTTATTGGACAAGCATTTGGGAAATACTCCACCATCAGTGCCTTTATAGCTATTTAAAATTCTGGAACAATATCTCTTAAGGCTGACCATATACTTTGCATGTAGGGTGTTGCGGTGAATTCCCCAATACCATGTGATTCAGTGGATCTGATAATTAAAATATTAACTTTCAGGTTTCCTGAGAGCTACTGGGTATGGCCCCAAAAAAGAGGGGCGGGGAGCTGAGTTCAAGAATCCCTGACCTGGAGAGTTAGTACAACTGGTAAGGCAATTGCCGTATACACAGCTGATTCCAGGTTTCATCCCTGGTACCACATACATAAATCTGAGCATCACCAGGAGCTATCCCTGAACTCAGAGCCAGGACTAAATCCTGGAGTAAAACTGGGTGTGGCACCCCCTCCAAAATAACAATAAAAAAAGAAAAAACAATGACAAATTAACTAGGCATTTCCAAGCATAATAAAATAGGAGCTAAATGTTAAATATTTTGTATTATTCTATGAAATAAATGCAAAATTAGACCTTGCTTCTTTGTTTATACTGGGGAATTAGTGACTTCTCAGAAAACTCCATGGAACAAACTGTATTGTGTGTATGTGTCTGGTATGCAAATATGGGAATAATGTGTAAAGAGCTTTCTGCTACTGGAACATCCCAGGATAGTTTATATTGGTAGTTACTCTTCCTAATCTTTTTATTCATTTCTCTAGTTTTTCTATATCTTTGCTACTGGTCTATAGCTAAAACATTTTATATTGATCTTTGGAGAATACACTAACTCTCCCTTTAAGCGTAGACTTGCACAAATCACTTGTATCACGTGTCTTCCCGTTGTTCATTGTATTGCTTGAGTGGGTGCCAGTAATGTTTCCATTCGTTGGGAATGAGGTCCATTATTTTTACTGTATTTGGCATATCGAATACACCACGGGGAGCTTGCCAGACTCTGCTGTGGCTCTAGGTTCACCCCAGGGGCACAGTCTTTTCTATGTCAGACCACCCACCATCCAGGGCCCATGAGGCAGAACCCTGGGTATAGACAAGCCTGTCTCCTGTCTGCCACCTGTGGAGGCAGCTGGGCACCACAGCCACACCTGCAACACCTCGAGGGGCAGTTTGAAGTGGCTCAGCTAATAAGAATAAGGGCTGCACTGGCCTAATAAATCTTAAGAAAGACAGAATAAAATGCATTTAGTTTAAAGAGGCCTAGAGATTGTTCAATAAATCTGAGAAACTCAGACTATCTAAAGAAATGACAAGAAAAGGGACACAATAAATGAGTCCAAATCAAAGGTGTATATACTTAACTTGATGTTGAAGTTTAAAATTGCAATTTCTATTTAAAAATTACTCATTGATATTTATTTTATCAGTCATTATTTCAGATTGCCATATCAGTTTTGCCATCTTTACATATATACTAAGAATTTGGCACCTGATTCCTGGAAGAGAAGGATGTTAGATTTTTAAAAAATGATAGTAATGAGTCCGTTTCCTGAAGTATATTATGAAAAGCATAAATTGAGAGCTACAGCCAACTCAGTTATAACGCAATAATAAAGACAGAGGGAGCTTCTCCTGCCTGCACCATCCACTCCTATATACCTGGGTTCTGAATCGATTTCAGGAATGCCTGCAGATAATAATAGAAAAATAATGGAGACCAATTTGGCCATTCAGTGATCCTGGGAGAGTGGTATAAAAGAAATGCTCCCAGGTAGTGAGAGGGAGACAATGTGGAGTCTAAATAGCGATTTCCAGAAACTCTAAGTGAAAAAGGAAAAAGAGTGAGGTGCTTAATTTCTTCACCATACAGCAATGAGATCTACAGTGAAGGGGATTGGGTTGCCCATATTATTGAGGACACAACTCAGTTTTTTCCCTGCTTGATACTGGAAAATGTAGGATGCTGTTTGATACTCAGAAGTTTTTCTTTACTGCTAAGGAAATAATATCATTGGTATCACTCGTCTTCCCGTTGTTCATCGATTTGCTTGAGGAGGGTACCAGTAACATCTCCATATGTCCTGTTGCATGCTAGTGTAGCCCAAGGGCATCCTGCTCACTCCAGGAACATGAAGACCCTCAAACCATTCCTTCAGGTCATGGGAATGAGGTCTATAATTGTTACTGGTTTTTAGCATATCAAATACGACACAGGTAGCTTGCCAGGCTCTGCCATGCGGGTGGGATACTCTTAGTAGTAGGCCCTAATCTCGTGAATTTACTGATGAACTGCAATGGGGAGAGATCAGCCTTTCTCTTGGGTGGAGCTCTGATGAGCTGTGGAGTCTAGATGTTGAAAATGACTGTCATCATGGTGTTATGTTTCCTCTAACTTCTTGAGAGGCTCTATTGGGATGGTGGGCCAGGGTTAGAACCCGCCTTTCCTCCCCAGCACCTCATGATCAGCTGAGCACAGGGAGAGCTGGTAGCAGCTCTGCCCCGTGTATCTGAGTCTCTGGATCAGGCATACCTGGGCTTGAAAGAGGCTTTGCTGTAGGGGTGGGACTCTGAGTAGCAGGGCTTGAGATGGGCTTTTCTCTTGGGTGGAGCTCTGACAAGCTGTGGAGTTTGAATATTGAAAATGGCAGCTGTCAGGGATGCCACTGGAGTCCCCGACAGTGTCAGAACAGAAGTTCTCTTCTACTTCCAAGGCCTCTAGAGGAACAGATGAAAACTCACAAATCTGGCTCAGTTTTGAAAAAGCTTTTAATAGTACAAAAGCTCTACCACTGCAATCCAATATAATGAAAGAACTCTAGCTCTGGTTAGAACTTAGACCATACAAAAGAGCCCAAGTCTCCACCAAAGAGAGAGGATCTCACCTGAGAGGAGTCTTACCCAAAAAGAAGGAGCAGGAAAAAGGGACAGGGTCCTCAAGTCAGTCACCTTATAAACACCAAAGTAATCCTATCTGTGTATAGGGAGGGTTCTGTCAACAAAGAACCCTAAACAGCTTGTAGAAGGGTGATGCCACACCCTATTATAGTTATAAACAAAGGTTATGCCAAGGACTAATTCCTTACTCTGAGATTATCTCTTACGTAAAACATTGGGAAGAGAGAAGGGGCTGGTATAAAGTTGTACATCTTAATTTCATGGACTTCATGTAATCTAGATGGTACCCCAAAGGTCCTTCTTATTATTATCTGCACCAGAGGGATTCTGCGTATCTTGCTCTCCATATACTGAAAGGGTCACACTCTCCTGCCTGAGTGCAAACTAGTACTATCCTTCCTATAATCTTAAAAGATAGTCTCAACGTAGCCAGGGTGGTAATCTCCTGGTAAATTCTAACTGTCCCACACTGGGTGCAGTGGGTATAAAAGAGGAGCTGTGCCCAATCTAGAAAACATAGAAGTCTTAGTAGATGTATAATAAGTCAGAAGTTTTTCAGAGTCAAGGAGACTTCTGTAATTGCCATACCCTCTATCAGTGTTTACATAGAAGAGATACCTCATTAGAATTAGCCTTGTCTTAAGAACATGTAAGTAGATTAAGCTGTGAGTGGGTAAAACAGCAAAGCTCCCAGACTAGGCAAACCTGTTGTCCAATAGGCGGCCCTCATAGTGTGGGGTTCCTCTGACTTCCTGTGAGGCTCTATTGGGATGGTGGGCCAGGGCTAGAACCCATCCTCCCACCTGGATGCCTCATGATAAGCTGAGCACATGGAGAGCCGGTAGTAGCTCTATCCCATGTATCTGTGTCTCTGGTTCAAGCATACCTGGGCTTGAAATAGGCTTCACTGTAGGGTGGGACTCTGATGAGCAGGGCTTGAGATGGGATTTTCACTTGGGTGGAGGTCTGATGAGCATTGGAGTCTGGATGTTGAAAATAGCGGCCCTCATAGTGTATGAGGGTTCCTCTGGCTTCTTGCAAGGCTCTATTGGGATGGAGAGTCAGGGCTAGAACCCGCCTTCCCTCCTGGGTACCTTATGATCAGTTGAGCACAGGGAGATCCAGTAACAGCTCTGCCCTATGTATCTGAGATATAATATAGTAAACATTATACACTAGGGAACTGAAGATTTTTTTATGATAACTATTGCATGTCTGTCCAGAGGCACAGAACCAGAACACAAGACAATGACCCAGTATTCCACTGTGGGAAAGCTACGAATTTTAGAATTAGTAGAATTAAATGTGAATATGCAATTATTATTAGTGAATTTTTCTTTACTTTTATTTCTGAGGAAGGAAGAAAATGTTATTTGTGACCCACATTACCATTTGTGAAGGCAATTTATTATAGCAGGATAAAAATAATACTAAGTGCATAGTCTTTTCATATAAAGTAAAACTAGAATAAAAGGAGAGACTCTTTCATACTGGCTCACTTTTATAATATTTTTTACCTTCTGGCATTATCATTACATTTGACACAAAATGGCAAAAAAAGATTAAATAAATTGTAATATCCCACATGATTCTCTTTTTCCTGGGATTTTTTTTCATTTTTATTTTTCTCTTCCATTAAAAGACATCTTTTTTCTGCAATACATTTATTGATCATGTCAAGGGCCTCATGGAGCTAGGCAAGTGTTCCACCACTGGGTTACATTCCCATTCTTTTTTGTTTGGGGCTATATCCACTAGTGCTCTAGGATCACTCCTGCTCCTGACACTGTGCTCCAAGATCACTACAATATTTGAGACCATATCTGTGTGCTAGGATCAAACCAGGGCTGGCTATCTACAAGGCAATTATTTTATCTTGTCTTAACTGCTTCTTTTACTCTCTCTGGTTCCAAGGCACTTTTTTATTTATAAATAACATTTATAGGGTTCAAAGATTAGTGTCTAATATTTTGGTTCTTATTATTTATACAATTTAACATATATTTGTCAAAAGTCAACTGATTTAATTGTGCTGGTCTATTTAGAGACTGTTGATTTTATTTGAATGTCTATACCTAAAGTCAGTACTTATATTTTCTTAAATATATAGGTGATATTGGAACCAAATATTTTTAGTTTTTTTTACTTTATAGAGTTATCTGCTCGAGCTGTTCCCGCCTCAAACTCTCAAAACCCAAATTGAACTGGAAGAGGACGGAAAGGCAAGGCAAGGCAAGGCAAGGCAAGGCAAGGCAAGGCAAGGATTTATAGATTTTCAAAACAGTTTGACTTGGGGCTGGAGAGACAGTTTAGCATACTGAGCATATGCTTTGCATGTAACAAGGCCTAGGTGCCATCCTTAGCATCATATAGTTACCCAAACACTGCCAAGTGTGACACCCCCCCCAAATAACCTCCCAAAATCAATAAAATGGGCTTTTCAATGTCTTTTGTATTTCTGTATATATTTTGGAATAAGCTTGTAAATTACTGAAACTCTATGTCTATTTGAAGTGATATTTTATTAAATTTATTGACAAATCTTGGAAACCATGTCAATTTAACACCCTTTTGTAGAAATTCCTTAACTATAAGTAAAGTATTTCTGTTTCTTTAAATTTTCTTAGAAATAATTTATGGCTGTTAGTAAATTTTGTTTTTTATATGCAATAAATAGTGTAGGCTGTTTTTCATTTCTGTCTTTTATCTAAAGCCCAGTTCCCCCCATACAAACATGCCTTTTATTTAAACACTATGGTTGACTAAATTGTTCCTGCTGCTTTTGCTACAGGCATTGAATATCGCAACCCAAGTCTTACCACCACAATGACCTTCCCTCCACCATCCATTGTTCCCATTTTCTCAATGACCCCTAAGCCTGCCCTTGTAGAAGGCCCAAAATAGTTTATCTTATATTGTTTATTACCACTAACTGGCTAATAGAATTATCAAAAAGTACTCCAGTGAAAGAAAATTTGTGAAAATTGTTTTATATCACCATGGGTCACTAAGTTCTTAACTGAAGATTTACTAAGTTCTTGTTGCTAGTTGAGCCTTCTGTTTTAATGTGTCTGTTAATCAAGCTTAGTTGGCTTTACATTACATTCCCATTCAATATATTGTGGTCCTACTGGGCCACTAGTTTTCGTACAGTTTAGAGATGTCCAAAAAATCCAAAATATTTAACTGGGCAATAAGCGAGCATGGAATCCTTGATGGAATGTTGGTGTTACTGCCTGGGATTCTATTGGCACAGGGCAGCTTGGGTGGAGGTTGCCCCCTCCACCACCATGGAGTAGCCCCAGAGTTTTCAGACCAATAAACCCTGTGTACCTGAAATTTTTTGGTAGTATGGCATCTCTCCAGAGATTCGTTGTGAGGCAGTGGAGTCTGGTCGAAGGCATGGTGGCAACTGTTGGCATGTGAATACAGCAACTAGGCTTCAGCTGGGTAGGTGGGGGATTCTGACCCACCTCCTCGGGGGATTTGGTCCCACAGATCTTAACTGGGGACTGCTGTATCCGAGAAATGTGTGCACTAGTTGATCCCTTTCAAGGTTTTATCATGAGTCTTTGATGGTGGACCAATGGATGAGCTTAAATGGAAACAGTAGTAGAATGTAGGTGTGACAGCAGGGCTTTCAGAAATACAGGGGGTAGAGGGTGGGGGGTAACATTTATCTTACCATAATAGTAAGGCATAATATTTCTGTAGTCACTAGTAGTCCTGCATGATTAATGAAACCTCATCACAACATGAGCAAAATTTCTCTCCCAAATCTGTGAACTCAAGGAATCATATAGTTCGAAACTCTTGTTCTGGACTGGAGGAATAGTAAAGTGTGCAGGGCAGGTGCCACCTTGCACCTGAACAACCAGTTTAAGTCTCGGCACCAACAACACAACTGATCAGCTGAGTTTGACAAGGAGTGATCCCTGAGCACCCTCTGGTTAAGGCCCCCAAACCAAAACAAACAAAACCTAAAACCTTTTGTCATACTTAGACTTTCGTCTAAGTTCTGTAGCTATGTCCACCCATTGGACTCCATTCTTAGCAAAAGACACAAAATTATTATCATCATTTTCCCCATGCTCAAATATACATCATTTTATCTCAGTGAGATTTCTTAGCATTTCCAGACTTAGAGATTGATTTTGCCAAAATGTGTCTCAAATCATACTGGAAGTGATTATGTGGAGAGAATGATCATGTATTTCCCAGCTTCCATTTCCTTTTCACAAGGGTCATATTCCTGAATTATTTATTGTCCCATGTCTGAAGTTTATTGTTTTGTTCAGTTTTCTAGTTGTTTCTGGTGGAGGATAAAGTTCTGTCTTTAGTATTTCACCATAGTTTGAAGGCAAAAGTATAATTTAGTTTTTTTTTAATTAAAAATGTGTGCTATGGATAGAAATGAGCTGAGATTTCACATTTATGCCAAAGCTGACCTGAGAAACCCACAATTATTTTTTCTTTACAACAATCCATTTATGTCTTAAATTTGTTTGCAAGGTTTAAATTACTTCACTTGGTCACTTGACTTCCGTAGATCATTGATTACTTGAGGGGGCACCAGTAACATCTCAATATGTCCTGTCACATGCAAGATAGCCCAAGGGCATCTGCCCACTCCAGGAACATAAAGAGCCTCAAACCATTCCATCAAGTCATGGGAATGAGGTCTATAATTGTTACTGGTATTTGGCATGTCAAATATGACATGGGTAGCTTGCCAGGCTTTGCCTTGTGGGTGGGATAATCTTTTAGTCACTTCAAGACTCGAGCATTTATTGATGAACTGCACAGCCAAGCCAGGCTGCAATCAGCTCTTCTGCTGGGTGGAGTTTTGATGAGAGGGGATTCCGGATGTGGAAAATGGCGGCTCTCATGATGTGGGGGTTCCTCTGGCTTCTTGTGAGGCTCTGCTGGGGTGGCAGGCTAGGGCTAGAACCCGCCATTCCTCCCGGATGCCTCTTGATCAGCTGGGTATAGGGTGAAAATGTAGCAGCTCTGCCTGTGTGTGTGTGTGTGTGTGAGTCTCTCATAATTCCTCATTTCCCATAAACTCTCCAGATGCAAATAGAATGATCGTTGAAGTGTACGAAGGAGAAAGATCCTGAAAGGACATGGTGCTAAAATACATTGAGTCACAGGTCCAAATTCATTTTTTTACATGTCGCTCCCCAGTTTTACAAACACCACTTGCTGAAGAGGCTTTCCTTACTCCATTTTAGACTCATTGCACCTTTATCAAAGATTAAATGATCATGTGTTTGAGGTTGGGTGTCAGGATACTCAATTCTATTCCATAGGTCCACAGGTCTGTTTTTATTCCAATACCATGCTGTTTTAATTACTACTGCCTTGTAGTACAGTTTGAAGTTGGGAAAGGTGATGCCTCCCATCTTCTTTTTCCCGAGGATTGCTTTAGCTATCCTTGGGGGTTTATTGTTCCATACAAATTTCAGGAGCGTTTGGTCAATTTCTTTGAAGAATGTCATCAGTATCCTCATAGGGACTGCATTGAATCTGTACAGAGCTCTAGGGAGTATTACCATTTTGACAATGTTGATTCTCCCCATCCATGAACAGGGAATGTGTTTCCATTTCCTTGTGTCCTCTTTTATCTCTTGGAGCAGTGTCTTGTAGTTTTCTTTGTACAGGTCCTTTACATACTTGGGTAAGTTGAATCCCTAGGTATTTGATTTTCTGTGGCACAACTGTGAATGGAGTAGTTTCTTAATATCCCTTTCTTCTCTTTCATTATTTGTATATAGGAAAGCCACTGACTTTTGGGTATTGATTTTTGTATCCTGCCACTCTACTATATGCGTCTATTGTTTCTAGGAGTTTTTGGTAGAGAGTTTAGGGTTCTCTAGGTATAATATCATGTCATCTGCAAATAACGATAGCTTGACTTCTTCCTTGCCTATCTGGATGCCCTTGATGTCCTTTTCTTCTCTGATTGCTATGGCAAGTAATTCCAGTACTATATTGAATAAAAGAGGTGAGAGTGGGCAACCTTTGTCTTGTCCCTGATCTCAGGGGGAAGGCTTTCAACTTTTCCCCATTGAGAATGATGCTTGCTGTGGGCTTTTGGTAGATGGCTGTAACTATCTTGAGGAAAGTTCCTTCAATTCCCATTTTCTTGAGGGTTTTAATCATGAACGGGTGCTGGATCTTGTCAAATGCTTTTTTCTGCGTCTATTGAAAGGATCATATGGTTTTTATTTTTTCTTTTATTGATATGATGTATTATGTTGATTGACTTGCGAATGTTGAACCAACCTTGCATTCCTGGGATGAATCATACTTGGTCATGATCTATAATCTTTCTTAACCTGTGTCTAACACCATGCACAAAAATCAGATCAAAATGGATTAAAGATCTCAATATCAGACTTGAATCCATAAAAGTACATTGAAGAAAACATAGGAAAAACCCTCCACGACATTGAAGCTAAAGGCATCTTCAAAGGTGAAACATCACTAACAAAGCAACTAGAAGAAAACATAAACATATGGGACTACATGAAACTAAAAAGCCTCTGCACCTCAAAAGAAACAGTGACTAAGATACAAAAAGCAGTCCACAGAATGGGAAAGAATATTCACCCAATACCCATCTGATAAGGGGTTAATATCCAGGATCTATCAGGCACTGGTAGAACTTTACAAGAAGAAAACAAACAACCCCATCAAAAAATGGGGAGAAGAAATGAACAGAAACTTCAGCAAGGAAGAAATTCGAATGGCAAAAAAACATATGAAAAAATGATCATCATCACTAATCATCAGAGAGATGCAAATCAAAACAACAATGAGATACCACTTTACACCACAGAGACTGGCACATATTCAAAAGAGCAAGAACAACAAGTGTTGGTGTGGATGTGGGGAAAAGGGGACACTCATCCATTGTTGGTGGGAATGCCAGCTGGTACAGTCTTTCTGGAAAACAATATGGACTTTCCTCCAAAGACTAGAAATCGAACTCCCCATTTGACCCAGCCATACCACTCCTGGGAATCTACTCTGGGAAACCAAAAATACGCAGCGGAAACACCATCCCTACTTTTATGTTCATAGCAGCATTATTCACAATAGCCAGAATCTGGAAGCAACCAGAGTGCCCAAAAATCGATGACTGGATAAAGAAGCTTTGGTACATCTACACAATGGAATACTATGCAGCTGTTAGGAAAAATGAAGTTATAAAATTTGCCTATAAATGGATGGACATGGAGAAGATTATGTTGAGCGAAATTAGCCAGAAGGAGAGAGACAGATACAGAATGACTGCATTCATTTGCATGGCATAAATATATATGTACATATTATGATACCAATATCCAAGGTCAAGTGAAACATATATCAGGATGTCTTGTCAAAGGTGGAAATTATCACAAACGTGGGGAGTCAGAGGTTAGGTAAGACAGAAAATGGAACAGGGTGCTAATAATAGTCGACGGTACTAATGCCAACCTAGAGCTGAGCATTAAATAGAGGCAAAAAGGATATACAAGACAACCTTTTAATGTATGTTCTGTAATTTATAGTCTGGAAGGGAAGGAAAAGAGAAAGAGAGAGAAAGGGAAAGAAATAAAGAACCTCCATGGAGGTGGGCTGGGGAAGCGGGGAGGGAACCAGGGATGTTGGTGGTGGGAGATGGGCACTGGTGGAGGGACTGGTGCTGGAACACTGTATGACCAAAACCCAAACATGAACTTTTTAATTGTATATCTTTTTTTATATCTCACTGTGGTATAATAAATTACTTAAAAATAAAAATAAAATACATTGAGTCTAAGATTAAACCGGCGGCAGAACCATCGCGGGGCCTGGCGCAGCTGTGGATCTGGAGTCTCTGTCTTGTGGCGATTGGCTGTGGTGACTGGAGCTCAGGCTCACACCCACTGAGCCTGGAGGCTGGAGACTTGGTGGAGGCCCCCAATCCTTGCTCCGAGTCCAGCAGGCGCGGCCGTCTGCATGGCGAGCAGGCCCTAGGAGCTATGTAGGACACGACCAGGTGCTGGCCAGATTAAAAAAAAAATTCTTGCTTGTTTCCTAAGAGAAGTGAGGTCACAGAACAACCCCCTATGACCTTCAAATCATAGACAGACATGCAAATACAAGGGAATTTCAGTACACTACAGCAAAAATTACTTATCTCCAGATAATTCAATATAAATCAATACTTCTACAACATTTCAAAGAGAATCCACCAGTCTCATTTTTAACTACATGTTTTAATTTTTTTCTCAGTAGCTAGATGATGCTTATATACTAAGGTAAAAGAATCTGCTGTAAGCAGGCTTTTCTTTGCAGGGCCTGTTTATAGTAGTGAGTTATGAGAGATAGCATTAGGAAGCATTGTAAATCCTGTGACTAGGTCCAGTCTTTAAGTAAACCCAAGTCTTCAGAATAAAAAGTCCTGAAGAAGTGCTACTTGGTCACTTCCCTAGCACTTAGGGCAGGCTGGAGTGGGATCAATTTGAATAGTTCCCTTCCTCAATGTGAGTTATGTTATTATTTAGTTTTGGTAATGTAATTTGGCTTTGGTGAAATAATTTTTCCTGAGAGTAATTATTGTTAGCACCAATCACAGTGGCAGATGCCTGGAGAGCTCCCGAGAATCCCAGCATTGGGGAAAGCAGCATTGAAGGCCTGACCAGTGTGCTGAGCACCAGTGGAAGCCTACGGATGGACTCCAGTGTTATGCAGGGCCCACACAGCAAGACAGCCAGCTTTTCACCCTCTCGGGGCACACTGAGTGGGGGTATTCTTTCCAGTGGCAAGGGAAATACAGCAGGTAAGCAAATAGATCACTTCTTCCCCTAGCTGCCGCCCGATCACTTTGACAGATCTGGTTTCAGTTAAAGCCATTATTTTGCTCCCCTGCAGGTGCTATCCTTGTGATATTTTTTATTTCATCGTCAGTGCTATTCTCCCCCACTTCTGTAGTCAGAGAGCAAAATCAGGGGCTAATTGACTTACACGAAGTGTGTTCCAAGTAACATGTAAAGAATGACCTTTTGCTGGAGAGATAGTCCAAAGGGTAAGGCATTTGCCTTGTATATGTCTGACTGGGTTTTCAAGTCTGGCCCAGGTATGCTGACTCAGAGACTCACAGACATGGAGCAGAGCTGCTACAGGCTCTCCCTGTGCCCAGCCGCCCACGAGGCACCCGGGAGGGATGGTGGGTTCTAGCCCTGGCCTGCCACCCCCAGCAGAGCTTCACAAGAAGCTAGATGACCCCCCCACCCATGGGGCCACCATTTTCCACATCCGGCTTCCCTCTAGTCAGTAGTCCACCCAGCAGAAGAGCCTATCACAGCCCGGCTTGCGCAGCTGCATGGTTCATCAATAAATGCTGGAGATCAGAGGTGACTACAAGAGTATGCCCACTCTCGCACTGCAGAGCCTGGCAAGCTATCCGTGTCATATTTGATATGCCAAATACCAGTAACAATTGTGTACCTCTTTCCCATGACCTGGTGGAATGGTTTGAGGCTCTTTTTGTTCTTGGAGCAAGCAGATGCCCTTGGGCTCTACTAACATGAGACAGGACATATGGAGATGTTACTGGTGCCTGCTCGAGCAAATCGATGATGAACGGGAAGGCAGTGATACAGTGATACAGTGAACAGAAAACTGAAAAGTTTCAAATAACTACATTCATATAAGATGACAGAAGATTTTGTTCTATACCCACTTTTTAGAATATATAAATTCCTGCAGATAAAACACAAATTGCTTGAGACATCCTGAAATTGGGAGCCCTGGAAGTTTTATTTCTGAGACCTTTTCTGAATTGAGCCTCCAGAATTTTCACCAATTATAGTTCAGCTGTTCGCACTCTAGCACTGCCTCCTGAATTTCTTGGCCTTGGATTTTTGCTGTAGCGCACTGAAATTCCCTTTGTATTTGCATGTCTGTCTATGATTTGAAGGTCATAGGGGTTGTTCTGTGACCTCCTTTCTTAGAAACAAGCAAGATTTTTTTTATCTGTAAAATTTTTACTTGTTAGGACAGAGAAGGAACTTCCAAGCTCTTCTATTTCTTTTCCTCTACTGATGCTTTGGGAATTCACACTCTTGTCCTTGGTGGTCTGTGTTGTGCTCTAATGTATTCATATGAGAATTGATCTTTCTTCCTGTATCAGAGAATTTGAATTTACCATTTGGTATAAAAATGAACATCATCTCTGAAAATGCTTTTTAAAAAATTTCTTCTACTTTTCCCTTGACACTCATAATAGTTTTATTTAAAATTTTAAAATTCTGTTCCCCCCATATCTTTTTTAGCTGCAAGTTAATACTTTCTCTATCCTGATGCTTTGGGAGGCTAGGTGGGCATTAAATCAACTTTCTAGGATCTTTCTATTTTTTAATCAACTAAGTTAGATCTGTTCTTATTTAGCATGATTCGGATATTGACATGATTTTCTCATATATGAATATGATTTCTTAAATTACATTCATTGGCAAAAGAATTCTATTTCTTAAAACCCATCTAGCCATTTTGACATAAACTTTATTACTGATGATCTTTTATTGCTTTAAAGATTTCATATATAGGACTAGGAAATAGTTCATAGATTAAGTAGGATCAAGGCACTTGTCTTACATAAGGCTGACTCAGCTTGATCTCTCATACTACAGAGTCCCACATCACCTCTAGGAGAGATCTCTGAGAACAGAGCCTGGGGTCAACTCAGCACTGTGAGTTGAGTGTAACCAACTATTCCATCCCCACCTTAAATTAAATGATATTTTTAAGTGTGTGGATCACACATGACTATGCTTAGGGATGATTCCTGGCTCTGTTCTCAGGCATGAGAGACTGCAGACATGGGGCAGAGCTGCTACTGGCTCCCCCGTGACCAGCCGCTCACGAGGCGCCGGGAGGGATGGTGGGTTCTAGCCCTGGCCCACCATCCCAGCAGAGCCTCGCAACAAGCCAGACGACCCCCCACTCCATGAGGGCCTCCATTTTCACATCGGACTTCTCTCTCGTCACACTTCTACCCAGCAGACCAGCCTATCAGCGCCCGGCTCATGCGTCAGCTATGCCTTTGCGGTTCATCAATAAATGCTGGACTTAGAGATGCCTAAATAGTATGCTACCTGCACAGCAGAGCCTGGCAAGCTACCCGTGTTGTATTTGATATGCCAAATACCAGTAACAATTATAGACCTCATTCGGAATGGATTGAGGCTCTTTATGTTCCCTGGAGCAAGCAGATGCCTTGGGCTCTACTAGCATGAGACAGGACATATGGAGATGTTACTGGGGCCCCTCAAGCAAATCGATGATGAACGGGAAGACAGTGACAGTGACAGACAGTTCTCAGGCATTACTCCCTGTTGTGCTTGCAGAACTGCATGTGGTGCCGTGTATTGAACCAAGGTCATCTTCATTCAAGTTAGGTGTCTCATCCCTGTACTATCTCTCTGGTCCAAGGATTAATTCTTTCATTGCATATGGTTTCATTTTTTTTTACCACACTTTGTGGTGCTCTGTGCTTGCTCCTATCTCTGCTCTCAAGGATCCCCTCCTAGAGGTACACAGCAGACCAAATAGGGTGCCAGGATTAAACCTGAGTCAGCAGCATACAAGACCTTTGTTATCTTTCTAGCTCTAATTTTAATACCAACTGATTACTGTGACTTAATTTCTTTATGGATTTAGTGATTCCTAAATGTGAACTCATATTAGTTGGTGGTCCCCAAACTGCAGAAATCATCTTTGGCTTTCTTAATTGTCAAATCCTTTCATTAACACTCTTCCTGAATCTCCAGGTATATTTATATATAAAATAACTCCACAACTTTCAGTGAATAAAGTGATTATTTCCATTCGTTTTGATAGTTATTAAATATTGGAGCAGTGGGACTTGTGTTGAGTACAAAACTCCCAGTATCTATAACATAATAAAAGAGATTTTGTGAACATTGGCTATGAAATAAATGTTAAATTACATATTAAGACTTCCTACAATACTCTGTACAATGTTTCCATGCTGATTATTAAGGACAAATGAATAAAAGACTTGGCTTAAAGCTAGCTAATAAAAAGTTACAGTGATGCCTTGTTTTAATCATTTTAGCTAGCTTGTAGGGACAAATGAACTGTTTTAATTATTGATGAGACAATTCTATATTGACAAGAGCTAACAAAGCTCTCAGAATCACAGGGGAAATACTGAGTCATCTAAATCTCATACAGTTGTAAGCGTTTTATTAAAAGCCAAAAAGAAAATATCATGGGTTTTAGCTGCTTGATTTATGTTGCAGGACACCTAAAAGCCTAGGCCTCTTCATCTGCCCTGGATTGTCCTCCTGCAGGTCACTTCATAGACAGGGGATAGTCTGAATGTGGCAGTCTTATCTGACCATGTATTCTGTACTGGTTGGTATAAATATTCTCTCATGCTACCACAATCATCGTGGGACTAGCTAGATCTTACCAGCATATTTGCCTGGCCGCATTGGATCTCTAAGTAATTAGACCAGAGAGAAATGCTGTTTGCCTCCAAGCAACAAGCATGGCTCCCTGATAACTCAAAGGCAACTAAAATACAAAACTACTGTGAAGTAGACAAGACTCTTGTGAAGGCTTGGAGAAATATTTAACTGGCATTAGTATTAGTCTTTGGTACAGAGAGACATGCCATCTCAGAAACCCCTTCTCTGCCCTATAAAGGCAATTCCAGGCAGATCTTGGCTCCAGATATTAGGTGAGGTGCTGGGAGAAATTAGCTGAGGGCATTTGATCCTTCCTGCCAGGGAGGTTACATTTAGCTTATAGCTTCTCCCAGCTCTGCTAGGAGGCTTTTAATTAGCTCTGGGTCCTTGTAAACAACCAGATGGTCTCCTGAAGTTGCTACATTCTACAGAGCTATTTTCCTGTTTTCATCTCTAGATAGCCCAGCCCAGAATGGGGGCTGGGGAGTTTGGGCGGATTTCTAGCTATAAAATAAGCTGCAAGAAGAAAAGAAGCATCTTTCTCTCTCTCTCTCTCTCTCTCTCTCTCTCTCTCTCTCTCTCTCTCTCTCTCCTCTCTCTCTCTCTCTCTCTCTCTCTCTCTCTCTCTCTCTCTATTTTCCCCCTTTTTGGCCATTTTGGCTTCCCTTGGTGTTTTGCTTCTCATCCTCTCCTTTCTCTGTTGGGCCTCAACACGTGGTGGCAGCCATCTTGGCCTACACCTGGCTGGGGCCTAGCTGGGAACCAGAGTCCAGAGGTTTTCCCTGCTCTTGGATTGTATATTGGAACCTGTGATAGTAAAGCCTTTTTAAAACTGCATGATATATATATATATATATATATATATATATATATAATGATTTATATATATAAATCATCATATTCAGTTATATATATAAATCATCATATTCAGTTAAGTAACATCTAGAGATCTCTGTGGGGATACTGTGAGAGCTTAAGACTAATTGTAATTGACTAAAGATAATATGCAACCCTAACAAGAACTAAAGGATAAACTTTCTTAGGAAAATAATAAAAGAAAACTCCTAAGATCAAACTCAGAACAAAGAGCTGTGAGGGGCACAGTGTTGTCTCTTTAGAGATATGCAGAGATACATGTTAGAGATGGAGCACTGCTGGGCCTATGTTTCAGCTGGAGGAAACTTCTTCAACATTGCAGATCAGTGTCTGTAATGGTCATGACATAAAGGGCACCCATGGGAAAGAAAAGTAATTTTGCCAGTGATGGAATTATAGAAGCTGCTTGATGCCAGGGTAAATGTGGGCCTGTCATCCTATTTATTAAGTGATAGCTAGGGAAAGTCTGAAAATGCAATTGGCCTGTGGGTCCTCTAGTGCTATCAGCAATCTTGGTGCTCAGAAGGTCTCCAGTGAAGCATTTGAAGTATCATCTGGTGCTGGTGATTGGACTGAGTCAGCCACATTCAAGTAATGCACCTTAACTATCTCTCCAGTTTCTGTGTGTCCTTAGTCACCTCGTGAGCAGTTGGGACAGGAAGTAGCAGCTCTGTCCCATGTCTGTAAGTGTCTGGATCAGCATACCTGGGCCGATTGAGAAAAAATAAACTCTAGAGGGTGGAACTCGATGAGACGGGCTGTGATAGGCTGTCACTGGGTGGAGTTCTCAAGTTCTGACTTCCTCTCATCAGAACCCACCCAGCGACAGCCTATCACAGCTTGTCTCATCGAGTTCCACCCTGCAGCAGTATATTTTTTCCAATCCGCCCAGGTATGCTGATAAGACAGTTACAGACATGGGGCAGAGCTGCTACCTGTTCTCCCTGTCCCCCCAGCCCTCACGAGGCGCCCCGAGGGATGGCGATGTTCTAGCCCTGGCCTGCCACCCCAGAAGAGCCCCACAACAAGCCAGATCCCCCCACTCCATAGGGCCGCCATTTTCCACATCCCGATTTCCTCTTGTCAGAACTCCACCCAGCCACAGCCTATCATTTTATTTATAAGTATTAAATGTAACTTACCCTATATTGTATCCAAGCATACTTTCAATCAACTAATTTAAATTGTAATAACCTTTTATTTTGTGCATCAGTGTTACATTGTAAAATCCTGGTTGACATAAAGTTGTGCTTTAGGATCTTTTAGGATAAGTGAAGCAAAAGTTCTAATGTCCCAGTGAGATAACAGAAGCTGTGATATTGAAATACATGATTGATCCCAACATTGCACAGATGGCTTAAGAACTATTTGACTCTGATCGCCTTCTTAGAGATTTCTCCGGCAAATGGTTTGTTGCTTCTTCTTTTGAAGAACTACTATTTTATGTCCATGATTTTTTCCCCATAATATTTCAGTTGTGACTGAAGGAAGTACTGTTGCTTACATTACTAAGGACAAATGTAGAGTCAGATTTGATTTCTTTTCCTCATACCAGTTTGTTGGAAAAAATCAAATTGGCTGTACTTTCCATTGTCCAGAATCCAAACACTTTCCTCTAAATCTTTGCCTACTTTTGCCAAGTCACTATATCTCTTGTAGGATAAGTGGAATAATTTGGCAGTAATTATCCTTTGCTCTTGCCTTTGCCCCTAACCATTTGTTCTTTTAAGCATAAGTCAAAGCGCATTGTTCAGAACTCAACACTGATTTCTAGCTTCACCCAAGAATAATAACCAGGTTTATGTGTTGTTTATATTCCAGTTCCTATTTATCTCCAATCTAAATCCTCTTGTCCTCCCTGTTTCATAGTACTGCCTTGCTCTTTAAGCTTTCAATTCATGATTGTTTTTAGTTCTTTGTCTTTTTCATTCTATCCTAAAAAGATTGACTCACCCACTCTGCAGCTATTTTTGTGGGGTAATACATGCCCTTCTATATCTTTTTTAAGTGCTGTCTCCTCAATAAGATGCACCATGACCATTTAACATCAAAATCCAACATTTTATTACATCATTTAATGTAAAATATCATAAAATATTCTATTTCTTGCATATGATCTATGTCACTATCTTTCTCAGTTATTTGGAGTACTACACAATATTTACTAGGTTTAATTCAATGGAACATCAAAAGAAATAAAAAGATACATTTTTGATCAAATAAGCTTGAGCCCATCTCAATTTATACATGATTACTAAAGTAAGACCATAAAAATTGTTTAGAGTTGGTATCTTTATGTAAATATCTAGTTCACCTTGAAACTGTATTTAATCGAAAATTTATGATAATAATAATTTATAGAAAATTTATAGATAAAATTTGTAGATGTTTATACCTCTCTGCATAGAGAGATAGGTTAGGAATAGATGAAGAAAAATTGAGATTAAGGATGAGATAGAGTTGAGACTTGATAGGGAAATGTATATGTTTAAAAGCATTTAGCTTCTTCCTATTTATATGGAGCAGTCCAGTGTTAATAGTGATAAAAAAAAAATAGTAATTTAGTTGAACAAATTAAGAGTAATGCCATTTTCTCTTTTAATTGTAGATAGAACATTTATCAAGAAGGACTGTCATTGATTATGAAAAAGAGTAAGTACTTACCTTGGCTGTCACAATTTAATAATCATAAAAATTAAATCACTACACATATTTAAATCAGTAATCACTTGTACCACCTATCTTCCCGATGTTCATCAATTTGCTTGAGAGGGCACCAGTAACATCTCCATACGTCCTGTCACATGTTAGTGTAGCCCAAGGACATCTGCTCGCTCTAGGAACACGAAGAGCCCTCAAACCATTCCTTCAGTTCATAGGAATGAGGTCTATAATTGTTACAGGTTTTTGGCATATCAAATAATGGGTAGGTAGCTCTGCCATGTGGGTGGTATACTTTGGTAGTAGCTCTCAGTTCGCATTTACTGATGAACCACACTTAGCTACTCTGCGTGGCCATGAAACGAGTAGAGATGGCTTTTCTCTTAGGTAGCACTCTTATGACCTGTGAGCCGTGAATGTTGAAAGAAGGCCTCCTAGCCGTGTGGGTGTTTCTCTCTGGCTTTTGCATGGATCTTTGGGATGGCAGGCCAGGGATTGAGACCACCTTCCCTCCCAGACACTTCTGATCAGTAATATCTTTTATACATAAATGTCAAAATTTATGCACAAAGGTATACCACCTTAAAA
This sequence comes from Cryptotis parvus, assembly GCA_021461705.1. Taxonomy (NCBI): domain Eukaryota; kingdom Metazoa; phylum Chordata; class Mammalia; order Eulipotyphla; family Soricidae; genus Cryptotis; species Cryptotis parvus. The sequence goes on from JAJIBD010024435.1 coordinate 39,005, forward strand.
AAACTCAATCCTAGGGGCCAAGAAA